>JAUMHA010376442.1:6930-25820 GCA_032359765.1 Saxidomus gigantea
AACCACGATACTGTTATGTTACGCTGCTCAGAGTTGTTAAACCACGATACTGTTATGTTACGCTGCTCAGAGTTGTTTTTATATACGCATTAAACACAATTGCGCATGTCAATCTTTTACACTTGAATACTGTTTATCCTAATTGGATAATTGAAGTACAACTCAACAGTGACGTAGCATGTAAGAAGGCATCCAATATGGACGTTATGAATTAGCTGAGAATGTGTTCGGTGTTGTACACAATCGGCAATTATTCGGGAAAAGGTATCTATTTAGATTCCCAATAGCACTTTAGACACTCCTGATAATAAATTTACAGTTACTTTCTTATCAGTGAGTAAAGCAATGTTTCACTTATCCCATGTTGCTTAAACCAAAAAACACAACAAAAACCAATACAGGGTACTGGCAATTGTATTTGACACCACGTTGTATAACAAAGTAATCAATAGATTTGTTTTTAAATTCCAATTTATTTTGTGGAAGTGGTCCCCGTGACTGACGGATCTTGATTTACCTAAAAAAAAACAACAGACGGTAAAGAAAAAACAAATCTGTGAACCATCCTTATACATCAACTCCATCATCAATGGATAATGGAATGGAAAAGCTAGTATAGAAACAATCGAGTAACTAATCAAGTGTTATTAGTATTTAAACACGAATTCAAGAAATATTCGTGTAAAACAAGAGTTCAATTGCGTAAAGTAAAATATGTTAAAAACTATCACAGGCATGACATAAAATATGAAGTGTAGTTACACTGAGAAACATGAAAATTCCATGCAAAATAACGATACTATTGTGTTCTATTTGGTCTAGAACAAGGTTGAGGTAAACATATTGTTCATATTTTCTGTATGTATTTCAAACAAATAACGCTCATAATAGATGAGAGCGTCCACACAGGCACCTTAACCGAATTAGAGAGATGTAGATATGTTCTTTCATTTCTTTAAAGATTTAGTCGTCACCTTGTAAGCAAATAATCTTACAAACAGTTTTCTAACTACAAAAGGAAATACTCATTTTGGAAGATCGGGTGAATTGTTTCAAGTACAAAATGTAGGACAAAATTCAAGAGATGAATAAAACACCAATATCATAGAAAGCCTCGAATCGAATGTCACTTTTATTCACTTTGTATGTAATCTGCTTTACATAAATATGTCGTGTTGTACTACGGGCACGTAGTGTTTAACTTAAGCATAACACATCATCAGTGTATAAGATAATATATGCAACTGTCTGTATGCGAGTCTATGCTGATCCTTCATATTTTCAGGGGTAAAATTGAACACAATTCGAAACGACAAGAATCTAGTGTCTATTCGAGTACCGTTCGACTTGTTCTTCGGTTGGCATGTGAAACAATCCTAGTATACATTTGTATTCTATCTAGATTAAAAAAACAATTTCATCTCCGTTGTTAAAGGCATGAATGAGTTACATATACCAGTTATATCGGCCTTTCAAATGTGTTGCACGTTTTAACACAGCTTTTTACTGTTACATTTCGCGATAATATAAGTTACATGGATTTGTGAACGAGCATCCGGATATGTAACCTGTTTAAAGGGTGTGTCGCTGGAGCCGATACGGGATACACATGAAAATGTAAACGGAAAAAAACGTCAAATAGTTGGATAATTCCGTATCTACTAACCTCAAGCAATTTGATTGATCATATATATATAACTATTTAATTGGTAACCACTTAAACTAACTACAACAATTATTAAGATTTATATTTATCACGTAATAACCCCATAGAGTACCTCAATACTGCAGGGATACGAGTTGCTGATGATGTCATCTGGTATAATATTCATTGCGCAAGTTTTTGCTATTTTCAACATTGACAATCATGATAAGAGTGAACTACACATGTATGGATGCTTTTACTTCGAAAGCTGAGATGCGATAATAAAGTTTAGTAATCCCTTTTGAATAGCTTCCTTTGAACACAAGAATTGTAAAATTTGTACTTCCGTTATTATAGTAATCTCTAATCGGCCATATTTGTTTACCTAGCGAACAGAAAATAATGTAATATTTTTAAATCATACATTTTACTGTAATATGTTTGTTATATTTGAAAACATCTAGTGACGACTTTATAGTATATCACGTTTTCAAGTAAAATGTTAAATAATTCATTTACCACAATGTTGGAAAGGTATTCAGTATTGTTAAAAAGTTTTCTTTGTCGTTAAAATTTATACTAATTGATTCATTCTCAATTGTTAAACAATTTCTTACAACTTATATTAATCGCTCTCACTTTCGTTTGTAACCCAAAAGTATAACCTTATTTGTAAAAGTAGACTGTTTGGTGCTAATGGTTCCGTGCAAGCTTACACTCATGAAATTATCAAAATACTTTAAAATCCAATTGTGTTAATTATTTTATTGGGGCAAAACTCAAATTACTATATGATCCCATGTTAGGTACAATTATAATTTATATGTATTCTTTTACTGTATTTGCTCTGTATGTTTAACAAACCTCAAACGTGGTACTTTCGAACTTTCGTACTTTCAAAGCAAGAGAAAACAAAACCCAAACAAAAAACAAAACATATAAACAGACGCTTTCTATGAAATTGTGATCTCAAGAGGGACAAAACTAACTTGGTATTGCAGTCAGGTAAAACAAAACTCTTTTGTTAGGTACCAGTATGCCAGGGGGTCACTCTATGGTCTTGGCAAGTTCACCAGGGGGAAATCCCGCGGTCGTCTGGGACTATGTACAATATCAAAACAAATCTCAATAAGGAATAGAAAAAAAAGAAAAGAAAAGATGCAAAGTAATATATAGTAAGAAGAAACAAGTTAGTACAAAAAGTATTTTCCGTTACAATTGTCTTTCAAAGAAGTTTGCCAAAAAAAATGACTAGCTAATTGTATTGCTAATATTAAAAAATGGACATATCCCTTTCAAATACTAATTTCTATTACATGATCTATCATAAATAAACAATATCTCATTGGTCCAGAGCACGAGCGATGAAGCAAAATATGTACCATTTCATTGAGTTTACTACTTATAACGAATTATTCATCTTTTAGGATGAATAGTACATTCGCATGTTTCTAGAGTATGTAGGTCAATGCATGTACAAAACAAACATTATAGTTTTCGATCGCTTTGCCTGATTTCTGAATTTCAAAACATTTCGATTTTCCAGCACTTTGTAAATATATTGTTCACCAGTTATAATCATGTTTACAAATTATATGTATCCGTGTTAAGCGAGGCTTTCACGGCCTGTTTTCGCAATGAACGAATAAGGAACAATGTATGCACAGATGTAAAGCATAAGGTAATAAAACTTACTCTTTTTCTGTTTGAGAAACATTTGGTAATTTGACCGAACATGAATGATTTCTTGATTTGATTTGATTTGAAAGGAATTTTATCAAGGCCCGTCAAAAGCTAAATGTTTAGGTTGTATTTTGAATGAGACTCCGGCATGTCTCTCGTCATGCCTAAAAAAAGTAGAATTTTGAAGCCAAAAAAGGAGAAATTTACCTGACTGCAATTTCCAGTCGGTATCGGCCAGTTTTCCTGGTGAGATATCCAATGAGCATTCAGCAGCCTGCACTCCAGAGGTAGTGGTTTACTTTGGCCTCGACGACCACGGCCGCAGCACACGCGATGCATTACTGGTCGTTTCTCAGCCGGAGTGTGCGAGCGCCCCACTACGAGTGCTTAAGGTACGAGGTGCATAATCGCACGGACTGTGCTCTTTTATACATAATTAGTGGGACTGGTGAAGACAGCAAGCAAGCGGAGACGAATATAATTCAACGATATTATGAATATACGGCAGCTAAAAAGAATTGTGCTCGGAATTAGATTTAATCTAGACCAAGTAAAGAAAAAAATAAACCATTCGTCGATAATTTAGCTTCAAAATGTATTACTTATAATTTTATTAAAAAGTATATAGTTTTACCAAGTTCTCGTATTTCTTAAATATAGAGTGCATACTTATTAATTAATAATCAGCAAAGTGAAGGTGCAATCACCTCTTCATATTTCAGTTAATCAGTCTGTTACATTGGCAGAAGGGTTTTTCTGTTTATGACAAGCTTACTGTAGTAGAAGAGTCATAAACTACTATCTAACAGTTTATAGAAAATTTGGTAATGCAAAATGAACGTTTTTTCGCAAACAAATTTATCATTTGTTACATGTATCTATTGAAAAAGTTTTATCTAAATATACCTTTTAGTTCATAACAATGATAGGCATAACAGGCTGTTGATATTTAGGGAAACAATTTATCATTACAGGCATGCCATCACAAACGGGGTTTGATAAAGAGAATGGATACATTAATTGAATAAGAAAGCAGAAATGTGCAAACGAGTAATATTGGTATATATACATATATCTTTTTTTCCCTACAAAATGAAGTGCATATGAACAAAAAAGTATGCTATTCAACAAGTTTTCGTATGAATAAATAGCACATGTATAATAATTATAATATTTCAATACTGTACAACTTAATTTGTACACAACAGCTTTAGATCGAATTAATTACACACATATTTACACACACATATATATACAAGGGTTCAGACTATTGAAAATTGTTATAGTGTATGTTTCACTTTTGCATTTTCACAAATGTATTGCCAACTTTGTACAAAAATGTGAGTGGGTCTTCTGAAATAGAAGAATACGAAGGATCAGTGGATGGAGAATATATTTTGAGTTCAAGATTAACCCAAACAAATATATATATTGTTTTACTACATATGGTTTATGAAAGTTTCACCATTTGATGCACGCTTTAACAAATACAGTGAAACGTGATATTCTTTCAGCACCAGTTAAGTCAGGAGGCACAAACCCACATAACATTTCTAGCAACTGTTTATAAGGTGTGGTCGAACCTAACATTTTCAACGTTTCATAATGAATTGCAGTATCGTACAACATTCAATAATCTATGTAAAGTTGTTGTTGTACAACTTATTGGTTGATAACGATTTATTACAGAAGGCCTCTATTTGATTATATTTGTGGCGCTGAAATGAGGCATTTTTCGATATATGTTGTTCCTTAAGAAACGTATTTATTTACCATTGTACGTTCATTGAACACATTATTTATATCTATAATCTGCTAGATGTAGGGAATGCCCCTGTAACTACGCAATCGCAATCAGTTAAAGACCTCAAAGAAGTTTCAACTCAGATAAACCGGTATGTTTGGTTGGGTCATTTGCGACTCTATTTAGACAAAAGTCCAAGGCCTTTTACATGTAACATCATTCCACAATGCCAGATTTTTTAAAGAAATCCGAGAGTTAATAGTTTATGTTCTAAATTTAAAAAGTTTAATACAGATGTATTTTATTCTTTATAATCGTAAGCAATACTCTCAATTAATGACGTTTAGAGACGTTATTGGAAAGGATTTGTTTAGATTTACATTTAAAGCCGATATTTAAAATATCGATGCAAACTATTAATTTGAGTATAATGGGGTTAATATAACTTCACCTTAGAACATTAAATATTTTCTAAAAACGTGACATCTTTTTTTTAACTTCAACCAAGGTATATCCCAAAAGACGTTACGTAGTCTACTTTACAACGTATGTTGTGTACTCATTATATGACTGGTACACCGTTTGGGTATCCTGCAGACACCCGCGTCACTTTTAATGACGCCTTATTCCATGTATGTTCCGGATTAACATACCTAAATGTACTTGTGCATATTATCTAAACGGATATGATTGAAAACTACCCCTAAATATTTACCCTACGACAATAGAAGTATCTTTGAATTCAATCAAGCACCATTTTGACGACAAGTGCACTGCTGGTACAATATATAGCCACCTTGGTGCAGTGGTGGCGCGTTCGCCTGGGGATCCGAGGGTCCTTGGTTCGATCCTCATCAGTGCCCGAGTAGTTGTAGTGTCCTTAGGCAAGGCATAGATAATTCCACATTGCCTCTCTCTCTCATCGATGTTAATTCCATCTTGAGTGAGTTTCTAGAGCGATTAAAATATGTTGGAAGAACTTGTTTCGCAATCGGACATTTATAAATAAGAATAGATAACAATAACGTATCGGCAATATATACAGAACAACTTTAAAAACGCAACCTTCTTATTAAATCATATGATTCAATTAGTGCGGCCAATTGTTGTTTTTATTTTGCTTATTCTTTCGTTAGAAATAAACATATCTTGAGTTTTGTCATATACTTGTTGATTACAACCACTGAATAGTAAAAATATTATGGTCTTGAGTTGTCTTTTAAAACAATCCTTGCAATTACGTCAAAATACCCGTCAGATCCATGGATGCGTTTTCAAAGTTGTTAAGTACACATTTTTGAAATATAAAAATGCAGCAAAGTCAAGGTTCAAGATAGAATGTAGCAGCGACCCCATCAAAGCATATGAAAAACAAATGTTGGAACTTAGCTGTAGAGTTTGTCGGCTAGAATCAGAAAATACTCCAACTAAGACCTTCACTATAAGACCTTCACTATAAGATATTCACTATAAGATCTTCACTAAGTCCCTTTCATTCCAGGTATGTTTTTGTTAAAATAGGAACAAGTGCGTGCTCCACTCGTTTTTTAATAACAATTAAACTATTTATGATATTTTACAGCTGCTAAAGGGGTATTTCATAATATCAACTGAATACTTTGTCAGAATGTTTGAAATTGACTCATGATCCTACTGTTGTAAAAATAATCTGAAGAGATATCATATAAAATATAATTTTTCAGTATCAAATGATATGTTTTACTTAAATGACTGGCGTCACAAGAAAAGTGCATTGGGAAAGAAGTTAACTGTTTCAGTAAGAGTTAATTTGAAAACAAAATATCATAAGAATGGCATTTTGCACCCTCCTTAAGTGCGATGTCAATGTCGGGAACTGTAAGCCATTAGAACTGGCTATCAACTATGATGCTTTTAGAAATATTTACTATACATTAATTTATTTTAAGTCTTGATTTCAAATTATGATACATATGTGTGACGCAAATCATATAGTTAGAAAGGACGCCTGAGAAGTTAGTAAGGAAGAGGTTGTTAATATGTATCTACTGGACATGTGAAGTTGAATACTCTTGAATTTAACCAAGAAATATGTTGTGCAAAATATGTAGTTGATTTCTGAATAGTTTGTCCGAATGTTCCTTTTTCTGTCGCATACATGTATCGGATTTTATGAGACAGCCCCTGTACGTTCTTTATATTCCATTAATATTTCATTTCAGTATGTTCGCTGTGTTTCCCATAAAATCTGAATGAAAACCAGCGAACATCGTTTACTCTAAAACATACCATATCTACGATGTTTGAAAGTAGTGAATGTTTCATAATGTTAATGTCAGCGTACTAGTGTATTAATTTTAAACTTTATTGGTGGATATCTGGAAATTCCGAAATGGTGAACAATGAGAGCGTGATATTCGAAAACTGGACTGACAGTAACTTTACCTTAAGTGGACACAATAAAACTACCTCTAATATCAGTGATATTTCACATATGATAAATATGTTGGTGTTTTATTTTGACAATCATAGTCCTATCTTGCCTTAAACACATCGTAGAAACATTCCTTATGTTCTTTTCCGACATACTTTGTGTATCAGTGTAACGGACTTATTATCTGGACTGACACCTGTAACATTCTGTTTAACACGGTTAGAAGCAATTACATTGTAACAATAGTGCGATTGCCTGTGTAATACTTAGTAATCTCCAGTTGGACACAACACTCTTTTCTCTTAAATCTGCTGTTTCTATCTACATGTATCAGAAGATGGATCGTTCTGCGAAAGGCTATGCAGCAAACATCAGAAATTTGAAATCAGTTAAACGCAGTATAATTATTACTTGGCTTGTAAGTTTATTTTGTCATTTGCCATTACTATTAGGAAGGCTAATATCGGCCGAAAAGTCTTCTGTGCCAGGATGTCCGTCGACAAGCCTCTTTGAAAGACGTTCACGTCTGCTTGTACACTGCCTTCTAAATTCGAGTAATTTTTTGCTTTTGAGTGTTTTTTGAAATTGAGAAAGCGCTCGTTTCCTATTCCCCATGTCGAGGACAACGTTTGCAACGCAAGGCTTTTCAACATTTACTCGTTATCCTGGTCGTCGCCAATCTCACAACATTACCTATGGTAACAGTGGTGTTATAAATGTATTCTGAGAAGCTTTTTCAACTACTGCAAGTACAAGCAATGAATTCCCTAATTAATCCCTTTCTTTACACCAGACTATGGATTGCAATGAGAGATAATATTGCCTCGCTTCTGAATAGATTTCGATCACTATTTAGGAGAAATTTCACAGAACCTCCAGGAAATCTAGACAATTCTGTTCTATGTAAGAAAAAGAGCTGCTAGATTTTTTTGCAATATCATTCAAAAACTGTGCTTTGCTTCTTCTATGTACTTAACGGTTTAAAAAGCTAAGTAAGGAATGTTTTTGGTACAAATAAATGTCATTTCTGTTAGTAACATATCTTTCTTGATAAAATGAGAGCTACTTGTACTTTAATATATATCTTAGAGTTTTATTGTTGATAACGGATAACCCATATGGCCAACGGTCCCAGAAGAGGTAAGTTTTTTTAGCTTTTGGATGATAGTGCAAGAAACAGAACGTGTTCCATTTCTCGAGACACACTCTGGTTCTTTTACATGCCCAGTGTACGACTGCTATATATTAGAATTCAGTTTAAGGCTACATCCGAAAGATCATTAGTTATGTTACTGGATGAGCCGGAGATCACTGATTCGCTTGCTTACCTTGCCCAGCCGAATATTACATTTTTGTCTCCAGAAAATAAAACGTGAGAGATAGGTGCTTTGTTATCACTAAATTCAATATATAGGAATCAATTATTGAGCTTTTTTGGCATTGAATGTAAAAACTGTATTAAACTAAATTAAACATTTAGATATATAGCCTCTTTTGTTTCATCTATGGCGTTGTTCATTGAACACCGATCAATTTTATAGCAAAGATGTACTCAACGTAACTCAAGAACTTTTGGTAATTTATTACTGATAATAAAGCGTTCCGGGTTACTGTTCCTTCAATTTATAGAAATCTTCAAACGTTTTGTGATATTGTAAGTCGTCGTAACTTCTGAAATGAACATCATTTTCTATTGAAACATCGAATTCACAACTTTGTACTGTTGTGCAAAATGTCATCAGTGTCAGCCATAGTACTAGTCATGGGTTTTTCAATCCTAAGCTTGTCATAAAGGTGGTCAACATGTAAATTGTAAAAGTGCAGGCAAATTTCTTGAAAAAGGCAGTGTTGCCGAAATTTTGAATTAAAGAGTTGTTTTAAATAGAAAAACAGTTATACTTAATATTCCATGAGGAATATTTGAAATAATTTATTTCCGAGTTGTGTTGAGGTATTGATAAGTAACAACACATCGGGTACTATTCACGCAAACATATTGACAAAAGCATTCTGCAAGCTCGATCTTATTTATCCGGCAGCCAAACCATCTTTGTATAAGAATTACAGTAGAGTTGAAACTACCCATTTTGGAACATCTCAACCAAAACAGGTGCTTCAACGAATAGTGTCGTGTGCATCATTGAAGAAAACAAAATAAATCCTTGCTTTTGCTTATCAAATATGTTAAGGTCACACTAAAAAAGCTTAAAGGTCATGGAATCTTGTATATATTCACGCATTCCTGTTCGGACTGTAATTTTGCAATGCATTGAATGGTTATAAAACAACTTGGCAACAGGGCGCATGCAAGTCCCACATCCCAGGCTTAAATATCAAGATCACACTTAGGAGATTAAAGGTCATGGAATTCTGTATACATTGTAACTCTGTCATGCATTGAATGATTTCATGGTACACATATTGAGCAATGTAGATAGCATGTCATGCCCATTATGAAAATATGATGCGCGCTTTATCTCTGTCTGTCTGTACACATTTTTATCCGTTCAGACTGTAACTCAATATGTTATGCATTGAAGGATTTTAACATACATTAACATTAATGTTCAGCACATAGCGATACAGTGCCGTTCATGACCAGACGACACATCCGCGAAATACTATCATTATTGTAAAGGTTTATAGCTACATGAAGTTCATTGTTTTTACGAAGTATGAACATGTAAACCCAATTATTTTAAGATCTTTTAAGTCTTAAACAAATAATAGAAAAAAACCGATCTGGCAAAAGTTTCAAAATTGATAAGCTCCCATTGCGTTATTGCGGTATTATTTACCCTTTGATCAGCAGTCGTCCTCTTCAGCGTTCTATTCTTATTACAGTTAAAGTTGCTGGTTTATTATCTTAGGAAATTTGATTGGTAGGCTGAAATTAGCGCAAGTTGAAACTAACTGTAGTCTAAATGTTTCTATATGCGGCAGATCAAGTTGAAAGACTGAGTAACTATCATATAGTAAAGAGCTAAATTATCATAATTAGTTAGGTAATGTTTTAACCGTTACGTCACAGATGGCGAAAAATGTGATGCCTGACCGAGACTTGAATCCGGGACACTTCGCTACCTACCAAGCAACTCGGCCGCTTACACATTTTTTATCCTGTTGTGAACAAGTCTGTAGCGTGACTTAGACCCAAATGGAACTGGAAATTCGAATATAACGACGCCAGTACTGATGGTAATTTAATTTACATTACAAGCGTCGCTAGACTGACCAAGAAACTCTGCCACGGTCCCACGTTTGGCATGTCACAGAATGAGGAAAATGTGCAGCCTGACCGGGACTCAAACCCGAGACCTTTCGCTTACAGGACGAATGATCCTTCCGACTGAGTTACCCGGTCGCTTATACACTGTATCCTTACATGTAATTGTGAACAACTACGTGCCGTGGCTTTCCTCGCTGATTTTAAAAACAAGTCTGATCCGTTTTTGGAGTGTGTCTCCAGCAATTAAAAGGGATATTCACTGGAAGGTTACTGACTAAATAGCGAACAGTAGAGATTATATGCCGGCTGGTCATAATTTGCACTGGTCGCAAAGGTACAATCCTTTGCCACTAGCACGGTAAAAATCAATTTTTGCTTATGACATGTTTATAACGATTCGTAAGTATGCAGTGGCGCATTAGATTTAAGTTCCGGAATGGGGACATAAGGGTTTATATCAAACATAATTTGCAGATTAGTGTTGTGATCGTGTGGCCTGTTTTCGAAATAGTGGCTTTCATAATGTTTAGAAAACTGAGATAGCCACGACGTAATTTAGAAAAACAAACAAAAGCAAATGTTCAATTTTTTTATTTGTTATTACAGCACAACATATATTTTACTTCAATACAACTAATCTATAAAATTCAATATACCTATAAATGACAAAATATGTAAGGCTCTTATGGAAAAAATGTATACACTATCCTTCGATTCAATATTATCAAAAAAGTTATCAACTTGCGCGACTGATCTGCATGTATATTTTTGTATAGTTAATACTTACAATGTATAACAAATGCCCAAACCTTTTCAGAATATAACCAGTATTTATTTTCTAAAAATATTGCAGACTTCTTTCTCTTTCAAAATTAACTAATCTAAAAAAGTTCTTGATCTTTCAATTAAAACATTTACAATTAAAGTTTTTCTGATATTTTTACCCCGATCAAGATTAAGATTTTATCAAACTCTGTGACAAACGGAGAAAATATCAGTACAATTCAGCACGGTGGGTGGCTGAATACTGCACAATTCTACGAAAATTACATAACACATTTGAATAATAGAAAGGAAGTTGAATGCATATTACATAAAATAGTTTAGTTTAGATATAGTTTATTTTAAAACATTGTATACAATATATAGAGTTTTACATTTGCACAATACATAAGATACATGTATAAAAATGGATCAGAGCCGAAAGTTATAGCTTATAAAGGTCTTCTCCTATATGTTTTCCTTCCTGTATTTACGGCAGTACTTTGAAAATGACACTAACATTGAACCATGTACTATCCCAAATACGTGTATTTTGACAAATAGTCATTTCATTTAAGAGATTCAGCAATTCATGTTTTTAAAAATGCGGTCAAACATGTTCCGTTCAAAATATACAAGAGAACCATCTAATCAGTAAACGGTGACAAACATCTATATAATATAGATTAAAGATTTAATCTCATTTTCAAGTACATTCCCCTAGCAAGCTTTGTTTTGCCAAGCTTTTTACAACGGATGTAAACAACATTTTAATAGGACGTTTACATGAACAAACACAACGGTGAAAATTGTACCATCACATTAAGAAACACGAAATGATCAACGAGAAACTATATCAAAAGCAATCTGAGATGTTTCAACAGTACAAATCGCTCAGTTTACATTATCATAGTACACGTCTATTTTGAAATTAATAAGAATTAACAAGACAACGCAACCTGATTTTATCTATGGCGAACTAGGACCTTCATCATTCAGTACTATCTACATGAACAATAGTGTCAAATACAAAGATCTTCGTTGCTAATAAAAGAACAATTTCATTGATGATTTAACATCAGGTAATGCTAAAGGTTGAAAATCATGCAGCTCTCTTACATATTCAAACGCCTCTCAACTCAAATACAGGATGTGCATGAGGTAAGGTTCAACCTAGAATAATCAAATGCAACATACTTCTGAAAGAACAGCAACATCAGGACATATACATTAAACCTTTCAGTACATTTAATTGACAAGTTTCACAATGCTTATCTCACGTAGATGACAACTTCTGAGGCGATATAAGTAAGACGATTATGCAAGATACGACTTGAGGAATGCATTGTAACTGACGCTAGGCGAAATATAAATAATCTACGTTCCTTGAAAGTGAAAAGTCTGAAACAAATATCTCCAGGACGTATGTCAACGTCGTGAAAGTGGCTTTTTATTCCGTTTTAGACAATTTAAGATTACAAGATTGAGTAAAAGCACTTACGGTGACAATTTACAGTAAATTAGACTAGGCTGTATATATTCTTTCTATCTTTGTACTGTGTGACTATCAAGAAGTCTCCTAACAACATGGACAAAATAACACTTTAAAATCTTTTCTGAATCCCCTTCCCGTGAAACAGTACAAAAGGAAATTTAAACTGTTGTTCAAGTATATTGTTATTTCAGTTAAGAATCTTAAACTTCCATGAATGATAATGAATTCCTTTGTATATGAACGTGTATCATAAAGGTAAATCCTACCGTACCCGTTTAGGTAATACAGCATTGTTGGAAGAATAGAGATGCACTGCAGTATGCTAACTCCTAAACTCAGTTTTGTTACTCTCATCAGAAGATTTTGGCTTCGATAATTTACAGCAGACCTACCAAATTTCTTTTGCCAAATCACTCTACCTATGATTATAACATTGCAGGTTGTAATAATTAAAAATGGAAGAACGCATAGTAGATATACTGCGGATATTTCGTCCAATATTTTGGTCAGATCACTGTGTTCTACTTCACAAAAATTATACCATTTTCTACCTAGAATTAAGTTGTAACTATTGACTGCAGCCAGTATGACAAAGCAGATTAAAAATGATACTACAGCTCTTTTAGATGAACATTTGGTATGAAATCGGAACGGGAAGCATACGCTAAGCATTCTTTCGATTGACAAACAAACAATAATCCATGCTGAAAGTTGAGGGACAAAATGGTAACAGAATAGCAGAACTTTACACGATACTGTTGACATTAAGAAACTTGCCTTGACATAATAATTATAATCTATTTCATAAACTAACCTGAAGGTCAAAGCAAAAATATCAGCACCTGTCAGAAATTTGAAATATGTAGCGCAGCTTATATTCCGACTTTTTGTCCCTCTTATCCAAACAACCAACGACACCGTATTACCAACCAAACCAACAATACACTGAATTATTATAACAGAGAATATGACCTTTGACCAGCTATCATAAAACATGGATATTTCATTGTAAGATACATTGAATGAATCATTAAAACTGTTCGTGCTGTTATTCATTATGTTAATCAGCCTTACTGTTTATACATTCGTTGTAAAGGCACACATTCTGAATATCTTATACACAATGTTAATGTTTCTAATTTGTTTTCATTCAGAGGGAAATCTTTAGGATTCCTCAAAAGTCTGTGTACATGTATTTCATGCGAATTACATAAAGCCCTTCTTATTCATACAGTAATTTTCCTATTACAAAATGTCCACCGTAAGACTTCTTTTACAGTGTTAAACAGTTTAAAGGGCTATAGTACATCGTACAAGAGTTAAAACATTAATTACCCCAAGTCTTTTTCTCTGTTTTACGTCATGACTTAGTAGTTCTGTCAAAGTGGCCCACAAAAAGGTTATACTTTGGCCGAGATTTCTTGACTTTTCTTTTTTCTCTTCAGTCCTTCTAGTATGCAACAGTTCACTTCTTTTTATCCGTCCCCAAGAAAGTGATACATTGTAGCAGGAACACTAATTGGTGGTTCTGACAGTTTGCTAGTCAATCAATGAATCTTTCTTTGTGATCGGTTATATATCAAATTCTTCTATTGCTTTCATCATTAAGAGTTACTTTTTCTGCTTTCGTTTTTCATTGTATGTATATTTTACTTTGGTTCGTTTTTCTCTCTGCGTCTTCCATATTTTCATTTTGTTATCTACAGTTTGTAAAGAGATAATACATCGATATAATATGCAATTGTGACAATTCAGTGTTCTGTTGCAAACTTACAAACTTTTTTGAAGTCTCCTTCAGCAAGATGACTTGATTTACTTTATTACGTTCACATTTGACAATGTCAAAGCAAAATAAAATGTTTCTATTAGAATTTCAAAAGCTTACGTTCCGACTTCTGTTTCTTTGCATCCAAGCCATCAACGACACTATAATGCACACCAATCCAAGAATGCACTTAAATATTGTGTGATAAATGACCATCTGGACAAAGTCAGCAAATAACAGAGGCAGACTTAAGATCAAAGTGTTAGTAGTACTACTATTTTCTAAGCAATTCTGGACCATGAAGGCGATATTTCAAAGTCGAATCTTTCTAGTTCATGCGTGTCCTCAGAATTCATCCTCATATACAGTTTTGTAAGCGTTTGGTTTTAAAACTGATCTTCTGCTAGCGAATTTGCTTTTGTCGTCAGATCTAATTCCATATCAGAAGAAGCTCATAGAACCCAGTTTTAATCTTTTCGTGCGTTGCTATATAGTTCAGATTTGATTCGTAACGAAAATATCTTATCTCTTAATTATTTCTTTTCCTATAGTAAGATTAACAGTTTAAAACCTCTGAAGTCCTCACTTTATTGTTGTTATAATTTCTGGCAGTGCTTTCTTTGCCTTCAGTAATTTCCGCTATGTCTGTCTATAATTATTATAATGATTTTCAAGAAACATGTTAGATATTGTTTTAGATAAAAACGATGCGTTTTCACACATTTCCAGTTGTTTAGCCTCTCCGACAAAGCTAAGCTTCTAGACAAGCAAAACTAGACCTTTGTCAATGCAGGGTGTGTGTAATTTGTAAATTATTGTACAGTAACTGACTGCCTGATTTAATCAGCTATGGGAATTATCGACAACTTTTATTACAAATGTCAACTAGCATTTCAAGGGAATAATAGTTATGAAATGCATATAATGTAAACAAGAGGTGTTAGTTGGACAGCAGCAGTATGCGTCCGAAGGGTATGATATTAAGAAGTGTCCGCCTTTACTGCCCTTGACACATATAATCTAGTCCCTGGAGGTATTCGTGTAGTTTTGTTTTTGTCCAGAGAGTTCCGTGGTATATTTGTGAAGAATAATGGTAAAAGTTCAAATTTAGCAAGTGCAGACAGTTGACATCATGTCAGTTTTCATGGAAACCAAGATGGCGTCCAATATTGCCGCCATTTCATTACGTTATGACTCGTACAACTGTAACGACTATGACTATAAAATGCTCACCAATATTGATTTAAATGTAAGTGGTAATAATTGTCGAGATATAAAGCTTTTAAATGAGATTCTCTTAAATTCCATTAAAGGTTAAGGTCAATGTTTTTAAAGGTCATAATGTAGAATACTGTATAAAAAACTATCTTCTGCAATAAAATGTTTCTTTGATTTGTTCATTTTTTGTAAGAGGCATATTAAAAGTGGTTTGTAACTGTCTCCATTCAATATTATAAACAAAACTTAGTCCGTGACAACATCAATCTGCAAATAAGGATATAAAATGAGAATTTGTCCCATTAAAACATTATGGTTTGCTGTAATTACTGTATATGCACATTTTCTACATATCTATGAAAGTTTTTGTATCCCAGACTACCTGACAATCAATCAAGGTCACCAGATCCAATGTCATGTAGGTCAAGAAAAGGTCAAGGGCAGATTTACTGATATGACTTCTATATTTTTTTGCATAGGTTCGGCAACAAGCTACAAATTAAGTGCTTTGACCTTACCTATGCAAATAATTACAACATGTATTTCATTTGTTATTGTTGATTAGTTTATTTTACAAATATATATCGACATAATTAGAAGGAAAGATTTGTCACGTCACCACATCTCAAATACATATACTTGATAACATCCTATAGCTAATGTTTAGTTGCATAATACTACCACTATCTCTTTAAGTTTGTATTGTCATTAACTGCAATAAAATCAACGTCACTAGAGAGTGAATCAAGATCACTAATGGTCATTTAAGGTAGCGCCTGACGACAGCTGTAATATCATTCGCCAGCTCATCAATGTTTGTTTTATCTTCTGTGTAGATGATACTAAATATATACAGTTTCAAAATCAAATCAAATGTTGATTCTCATGTTTACAAAAAGTGCATAAACAGTAAGCATTCTGTGCGTTTTTCATCCTTGAAAGAGTCGTTCTATAGAGTTCTGCTATCTGTCTGTGCATTTAGTGTATGCTCATACATTTGCTGTGACAGAAGGTTATATGCTCCGAAGCACAGAATAGTGGTTATAAAATTGTAACAAACAATGTTTTCATGAATCTGTGGCACCTTCCCTCAAGAAGGGAATAATGCATAGAAAGAAATTACAATTGAGGGCATAAGGGGTTACCTCTAGTTGTAAGCTTTGTTGAAGGATTGAAGACAAGTATAGTGTAAGGATTTTTATTACATTTAGTGACCTGCTTCTTTTTGTAATTATGAGCATCATATATTTTGTATTATTTTTATTATTTCTAACGTCTTACATGTATATGACGGCGCTTAATTCTTTGACCGTTATATCACAACTTTCTTAAAAGTGTTCATACTATATGCTTATAATATTTCAATTTTTTGACTAATGTATGATTAGAACTGAGTGAAGATGAAACAAACCAACCTGGCTTGATAGTTTAAAAAGTACATTTGTGTATATTTTATGGTTTTAACAAAAACCAAAACATTTTCAATATATAACGAGTAACCTAAACATTTACAATTAAAACGCTTTTCTGATATTTTAGCCTTGATCGAAATACCCGAAAAATTAGGAAGATTTTGTCAAATTATGTGACATAAGGAGAAATATCTATAAAATTCAGCACCGTGCAGGAATTCTGCCTGTGGATGTCTGAATACTGCACAATTCTGCAGAGATTATCTAACACATTTGAATGATAGAACGGAAATTGAATGTATATCACATTAAATAATTTAGTTTAAACACAGTATATTTGAAACAATGTTGACAATATACATTTGTACAATACATACGATACATGTATGAAAAAGGTCTTCTCCAGTAATGCTTTACTTCTTGTAGATACGTACATCTCATGCAAGAATATGACCTCAGTACAGCTATCATAAAAATTCGTCACAGCATTTTTATATTCATTGAATGAATCATTAAAATTGTTCGTGCTGTTATTCATTATGAATCTCAGCTTTATTGTTTATAAGTTTATGCACAATGTTTCTGAATTCGATTTCATTCAAAAGGAAAATATTTTAAAATTTCTCAAGAGTCTTTGTTTTTCATGCGAATTACATAAGGCTCTTCTTATCCATACAGTAGTTTTCCTGTTACGAATTTTCCACCGTTAGACATCTTTTTACAGTGTTTAAAATGTTTGAGGGGCTACAGGAAATCGTCAAGAGTGAACATGTCAAGTATCCAAATTATTATTATCTGTTTTTCGTCATGTCTAAGTAGTTCTATCAAGTTGGTTCACAAAAAGTTCATACTTGTCCGACATTTCTTGTTTTTTTTTCTTTTGTCCTACACAACAGTTCACTTCTTTTTATCCATCCTGAAGAAAGTGATACATATAAAATGCTGTAAAATTAAATTAAAAGCATAACCGTAAAATACTTGACTGATCACGTTTGGTACGGGTCTTGACTTGATTTAGTTTATTAAGTTCACATGTGACAATGTATACTGTACATATTTATCACCTATTTCATCAATTTATCTGTATGTCAAATCAAAAACTCCTTTTCTATCAGCTTACGTTTCGTTGCATCCCAATCATCAGTGGCACTGTATAACACACCAGTCATATGATGTACTAAATTACAGTAAAATTATTATAAATGACCATCTGGAAAATGTCAGCAAACACCGTAAAAGCCCAAAAGAAGAGTCGGACCCAATTTCATTTTATAAATAATTGAAATATATTTGATACTGTCGTAAGCATTTGTGCGATTTGTGACACATATATGTACTTGAGGCTTTTCGTGCTATTTGCATATGTAAAATGTTCCGTATTCTCCTCCTTACATAATTTTTTGTTTTGTTTTTTGTTTTTGTATTTTGATGACCTTTTTCCTATTCCTGTGTAAACAGCTTTGTTGTTAACAAAATGTATATTGAAATGAAACAATATCCTTTGTCGCGCGGATTTGTTTTCAA
>JAUMHA010376443.1:0-12828 GCA_032359765.1 Saxidomus gigantea
TTTGCTAGAGATACGGAACTTCCGTAACTCTAGACTCGGGGGCTAGAGTTACGGTACCGTAACTCTAGCCACTGCCTATTTTATAACAGTTATTAAATTTAACAATTTCTAGTAAATACTTTGTAATTTTTATCCACTGTAGATGTGCATACCTCTTAAATAAATTAGAATACATCACCACTGGGGTATTTCCATGGTGAATCGTGGCTAGAGTATCACGACGTAAAAAAAACATGATTTTTGTGGACAGACCGACAGACAAAGCAATCTGTATGTATCCCCTTTGCAAAGTTACGAATGTTTAAATAAAAGTCATTTCTGACGATAAGACATCTTTCTGGGTAAAACTAGAGCTACTAGTAATTGTGCTCCTGGGACTTTAAAGGTATTGGAATCAGACAGTATAGAATCCTGTATATATGCGCATGTTCATGTTCGAATTGTAACTGGATTGGAACAAATGTTCAGCACACTGAGATAAAATGACATTTATAAGCAAGTATCGGGTCCACATCTTGAAGGTCGGGGTCAGACTGGGGGGGCATTCATCAGTTATGAGGAACAGCTCTTGTTGTTTTTAGAACGTCATTTATTTCTGTAAAAATAAGTACTTGTTTGGTCCCTTAATATTCTTAATGCTGAAACTTTTGATATACATGTACATATCAAATTTACAAGACAGTTGACCATATACAAAAATGTATTTATAATTTATATGGTCATGCATCTACATGATGCTTAAAAATGCAATCATTTTGTGTTAATTTACAGGCCAAGGATAAGTATGAGAAAGAGGAAAGAAGGAAAGAGCTGGCAAAGAATAAAGGGGAGGATAACTGGATGTTAGCATCTGTAGACCAGAGACTGAGACATGAGGAACAGGTATGTAGATGTTAAGTGATAGATCAATAGGCTTCCTGACCATGAAGCCTGACCATGACTTGTAGCTGGACCTTCTTACTAGGAATCAGAAGTTTAAAGTGGTAAAGATTATAGACAGATGCATGCATTTGAAGTAAGTGTAGACTATGATTTGTCTGCATATCATACATCTGATCTTGATTATGCACTATTCACTCTCGACTGTGAAATTGGATGGTTATGTGGTCACCAAGCCGGACAAGGTAGTTTTCTCCAGGTACTCCGGTTTCCTCCACAGTAAAAGGCCACAACAACGCGAACACCTATGCCAACGAATGTGATCTTGCATAAGTTGTATAACGTGTATTGCAATCATTGTAAAATGAATAAAGTTTAAACCTGAAAACTTTTAGGGATCACCCTGCTGAATAATAAACAATACTGTGCAAATTGAGAAATTGAGAGGTCCATTTTCAGCCAGTTTGCATTTTATAGCAGGGTACTAAATTACTTGTAATTACATTGTGTTCAGAGAAAATTCTGCGCAACCAAAGAAATATAACGCTGTCTTTGCCAGAGTTTAAAGAAAGCAAAAAAGAAGAAGAAAGAAAAGAAGAAAAGAAAGCACAAGAAAAAGAAGAAAGAATCAAGCAGCTCATCTGAATCTGATACTGATGAGGAAAAGGAGAAGCAAATATCAAAAAAGAAAAAGAAGAGAAAGGAATCGAGTAGTAGCTCTGACTCGGTAAGATTCAGAGAAAGAGGTTGTTTCTTATAGCAGAACACTGCAAAATATGGCTATGTAATAGGCAACAAATTGCATTTTATATACTGAAATTAATCGATATTTTTCATGGAATTAAAATTTTCAGAGATTCTGTTTGTCAGATTGTGCTGTCTTGGCTTCATGTAGTATCAGTTTCTTAACAGTGATAATGAAATTCTATTATACAAATATTTATGCAACACATTAGGGAGGCATCACAGTGTAGGGATAGTGTCAGACTCCGTTACGGGAGCTTATGGGTTTAGATTCTGTCTACGGATTTTGACCAGGACATCCACACTCGCATCTTGTGGCACAATTACTACAGGAAGCAGTCATCGTTAGATAATTTAAGTTGCAAGAACTTGAGTCTCCATGATTTAATATAAAATAAGTCGCTTTAAAGTAAACTAAGATTACCAAACATATATCTGTTATAATTCAATATATAGGATGAGGGGCCAGCCTGGGTAGAGAAGACAGAGCCTTCCCAGCAACCTGAAACCAGTAATGCAACTGTTGTTAAAGGTCCTAAACTGGAGGTAAGTGAGCTTGTAAACTGGTTAGATAGACATGAGACAAGCTGGAGATCACTGATTGATGAGGAAGATGCGCTTTCTTGACACTTGAGTTTTATGTGTGAAAGTTATTGTAGACATACTAGAAGAGCAGGATACCAAGAAACTCTCATTGTGTTAAAACAGACTCTGTGACAGGATGCTATTATGGAAACCCTGTTAAAATCATCATTAAAAGACATAAACAACATACTAACAGACAGTATCAATTACTAGTAATACCTCACAAACAAATACAAACAAAGATCAACATTATTGTGTCTGTATAGTATTGTACTGTTGTCAAATTATAGCCTATGGATATTTATTACTAGAGAGATAGCTGGATGCAAGCACCTGTGGATCTGTTCCCAACAGTAACAAGAAAGGACCTCATTAACAGGAGGGTGAAGGAAAAAGATGAACAGGACAAGGCAAAGGAGCTTCTCAACAAGGTATGAATGTCTGCTCTTTGCAGAAAATGCTATCGTATATGGCAGTGTCCAATTTATTGTCTGAACATATTCAAGCATTCAGAATATGTTATATATATATATGTTTTACTTTGGATTCAGATTTTACCTGTAGGTGTATGATCATAAAACACAGGTCATGTGCTGTTTCAGTTATAACCCACAAATTAACACAGGAGTTATGGCCCCTTTTCATCTTAAATTTCAGAAAAATGGGGATTTCCAGTAACTGTTGAAATGTAACATGGATTCAATTTTACATGTAGGTTTGTGATCATAAAATTTAGGTCAAGTTTAATTTCAGTTACAATATAGGAATTATTACTAGATTTATGGTCCCTTTTACATTTAAATTTCTGCAAATTTGTGGCTTCTGATCATTCTCTTACAAAAGGTTAAATGGATTTCAGTCATATTTTCTATGAATGCAGGTATATATAAAATATCACATGCAAGAACCATGTCCCTATTGCAGAGGTCAAGGTCACAGTGCATAAATATATGAACTTTAATTGAACTTTGTATAGTAAAAGTTGTTTGTGTCCAACTCATGCTCATTAGTTTTTAGCTCACCTGTGATCAAAATTCTGAAGGTGAGTTTTTCTGACATAATAAGACGATGTGTTTTCTACACGAAAATGGTCGCTTCTTGAAGGTCAAGTGCAATAAAGTGCATGATCCTATTTTAATTAACTTTGTTGACCTAAAATCCTAAGCTGGGGCATCCGTGTCCTTTGGACACATTTCTAGTTTGTTATTTAAGTGGTCTATTAAAATCTTATTCTGCTGACATTCACAATCTAAATTTCAGCCAGGAACTCATGAAAAAGAATTAAATCCTTACTGGAAGGATGGAGGTTCTGGTATTCCTGAAGAGAAGAGGTCAGAAGACAAAAATGGCTCTGCAGCAGCTGTTGTTGGAGATGCTGGGTTGTCGTGGTTACGCAAATCTTACCAAAGATGTGTACAACAGGCTGAGGAGGAAGGGAGACCACTAGCAGAGCTTGCAGCAGAAAGATGGGGTGTAGGTTTACTCCCTTTATATTAAAACGTTTTTAAAAACTTTAGTGTGATCGTAGAGCATATATCAAAGTGTCTGAATATATGCATTAATAAAAGTTCTAAGATGGCAGTTTGTTATGTAGGATAGCAGTCTATTATTTGTTGTTCCAAAGGACAATGGTATGGTAAAACTACCAGTCTGTAAGAAACTGGAATATTTTTGATAAGTGTGTTGAACCCAAGTAAAAAATTCAAACAGAAGATAAATGGTATCATTTTGCTTTAAATGCCTTTGTCTTCATTACAGTCAATAGAAAAAATCCAGGAAATGATCAAAAATGCTGAAGCTGCTGTTTATGGTAAATCTAAATCACATTCTCAAATGGACAGGTCTAAAAATAGATTTATGAAACCCACAGAAAGTGATCATAGTGCTAGAAGTTATAACAGACATAGACATTCAAGATCTCGATCAAGATCACCTTCACTGCGTTCAAAAAATGGAAGGTCAAGAACTCCTGATAGATATAAACATAGAAAAAGGTCAAGGTCGAGAGAGAGAAGCAGACGGTCACGATCTAAAGACAATTACAAAACAAGGCGCTCAAAGTCAAGATCTTTATCTAGAGACAGAAAACAAAGGTCTCATTCAAGAGACAGATACAGGAAAAGGTCAAGGTCAAATTCTAGGGATAGATACAGAAAAAGGTCAAGGTCAAATTCAAGAGAAAAATATAGAAGGCCAAGGGATAGGTCAAGGTCAAAGGATAGAAACAGACAAAGTTCATCATCTTCGATGAAAAGCAGGTTTATGAAGCCAGGAGAATTGGAAGAAAGTGGATACAAAGGTACAAGGACAGATTCCTCTAAAAATAATGCTCCAGCTTGGAAAAAGAAGGAATTTCACAAACCAGTTGAGTCGGATCATGATATTAATAGATCTGCAGCACACACTAGTGGGATCAGTAGAAAAGAGAAAAATGAAAGAAGAAAAAGACGGTCACCATCATCATCATCGT
Source organism: Saxidomus gigantea (assembly GCA_032359765.1). NCBI lineage: Eukaryota > Metazoa > Mollusca > Bivalvia > Venerida > Veneridae > Saxidomus > Saxidomus gigantea. Next base: position 4,679 of record JAUMHA010376443.1, read on the forward strand.
CAGCATCTTCTTCATCATCAGGTAAGTCTTACTTTCCTGATCTCTTTTATTTTAGTATCTGAAGAGGTGTTAATTTTCCAGGTTAATGCAAACTTGATAAAATATTGAAAATTTCATGTTTGTATTAACCTTCTCTTGACGGGGAAAAATCAATGTTTGCTGCAAAGCTTAATTTTACTTAGCACACTTTACAAAGTTAAAGTCAGGTAACTAGACTAAAAAAACAGGTCACTTGATTTTGCATAGCTTTCTATAGGAAAAACTTTAAAAATCTTCTCCAAAACACAAGGCCTAGTGCTAAGATATTTAGTATACAGCATTGTGTAATGGACCTCTCAGTGTTTTAAAATCATGCTCTTTGGCCCAACCATAGACATAGGAAAACCTTTAAAAATCTCCGAAACCATAAGGTCTAGAGCTTAGATATATAGTGTGTCACAGTGTCTAGTGGACCTCTACCAAGCTTGTTAGGCACAAAGCTGGTTCAATCAGGTTGTGCTGATAAGGTATAAATGCTATTCCGCTATATAACAGTGGTAAGGAAAACATTCAGTAACCCTTGGATATGAACAAGTTCATACACATCAAGTCCATCAGAGCAGGAATCAGATGTGTGCTGACACAAGCATCCCCCTAAAGAGGAGGCGGCATGGACTACAACCCGATTTTGTACATTTTGTGTGCAATAAACTTCTACAGTTATATTTTCCCAAGATAATTTTTCAGTGTATTTTTTATTCCATTATTGTATGTTGAACAACTTTTGGCATTGTTGAAATATGCCTTAAAAAATTTTAGAAACCAAAATGAAAGTATAGGCCGCTCTGGTATTTTTGCTGCGGCTGATATGCCGAATATAGTGCATATATCTAGGCGTTTTAAATGAGTCAACAGTTAAGGCTTGATTAATCACTCCGACTAGCCTGCTGATATACTGTAGTATAGGTAGTTAATTGACCCATAAAAGGTAAATGGGTTGGAAAGTGCACTCAAAATACTGGAAATTACGGTATTGTTTTGTAATACAGATTCAAGTGCCAGCAGCAGTGATGAAGATTCTGACAAAGGTCAGAGTTCAAGGTCAAAGAAGGAACAGAAGTCAAGGTCACCTGTCAGGGTATTATCAGAGAAGGAAATGAATGACCTTGGGGCCAAAATAGTCAAGGCTGAAATTATGGGAAATGAGGTTTGTAGAATAAGATTATATACATGTTCTAGTATTTACTTTTCTATCCTTAGTTTTACTTTGATGAGGTTTGTAGAATAAGATTATATACATGTTCTAGTATTTACTTTTCTATCCTTAGTTTTACTTTGAATTTCATAATACAGCATTTTCATGTTTTTGTACAGTTTCATTTCTTTTTACAATATGGAAGCTTCAGCAGTATGAAGTTTTGAATTCTTCAGCACAACAATGTGATTATGTTTTTGCAATCGGTGTAAATCATGATAAACCTGCATGTCCATGCAGTCTGATCATGATCTGCACTGTTCACTTTTCATTCCTTAGATTTTCATTGGACATCCCTACCACCAGTTAATAGAGCTGTCCACATTTAAAGATGGACTAGTCCATTTTAGAAGTTTGGTATGGTAATGGTTGAGGAATTTGCATTCTAGGAACAGGCAGCCAAGTTGAAAGCCCAGCTGGAGGCCGCTAGAGAGGTCAAGAAGAATGTACCATCTGTACCTCAACGTGAAGGTCAGAAGGCAGAAGAAGATGATTTTGTTATCTTGACACGAACAGATAGGTCCGGGCTTGCTAGACCAGTTCCGGAGAGTATACATTCAGCGGAGTCTCGGGGAAAGAGGAGGAAAAAGCAAACGGTACCACTGTGATTTGAATGTTGGGAATTTAGAAAACTATTTGAATACAAGCGGATTTATCTCTGTGGTTTAGTGGTTATGGGGACTTACTTGTAATGACTAAATGTCTCACTAAGTGAGGAACATGGGTTTGAGTCTTGTTACTAGCCACACTTGATTTGAGAAAGTTGGCAGAGAATGGGAGTCTTGTACTGACCCTTTCAAGGAATGATGTTTAGGTAAACTCCCTGCATGTACATAACTTAAAATGCTTTCGAAGCAGATGTTAAACCCCTTTGAAATAAAAAAATAAAAGAAACTCAAAGGGGTCAAATGTTACGATTTTTTTATTTTCCATATATCGTGACAGTGCAAAGTAAATGTCAAGAGAAAAATCATGAATTAAAGTTTGCACAAATTTGAGGATTGTTGATTAATTCAACCTCAGGCTTATTGTACTGTGTTTTTCCTGCAACTTGGGTTATATTAGATGCTGAACACATATTTCAGGTTGAGACGCACACTGGTAAACAAGGGGAGAGAACCAGGTATTTTGATGATGATGACAAATTTGATCTCAAAACTCTGGTATGTACTTGTTTATATCACAGTTTTAAGTTGGATTAGGGAAACTAGCTACAGAGAGGAAATTAATACAGTTTTGTAAACTAATTTCCAAAATTCCTCTGACTGACTAAGTGACTTTGATTATTACCTTTTCACCTTCTTTCTTGTTTTCAGGTTAGCAAAATAGGACCATCATGACACTCTTGATTTTCCAATAAGTAGGACTGTGGCAGCACAGAACTTAGCTCAACCCTAAATCTATATATTTCAACTGGAGTCATATTTTTTCCTTGAACTTGGGGGACTTGATGCGAAACGGCATATATCATTAAAATAAATAGGCGAATAATTCATAGCTTAAGTAGGAAGTAGAAATGAACAGTTTTTCACTGAATTAACAGGAAAAAGCTATGGATAGTTTTGTTATTTGATATTTCAAGGTTGAACGAGAGAAGCTTGGTACAGCTGAAGATCAGAATAAGATGTTTGCCAGACTTGCTGGAAGGGTAAGTTGATGTTACACAGTAAATATAGGAAATATACTACATTTATATATATAATATATTGAAGGGCAAGCTTTATTCAGTAAGTTCTATTTATTATATATATTACAAGTGTATATGACATCGTAAAAGCTTTTACTTCAATAAAATGTTTGCTATTTTTCAAAGAATAAAAGTGTGAATCCAAAACTTAGACCATGAGGGAATAAGACAAGTGAATCTACACTTGAGTAATAAATTGCCTCTATGGTTGAATACTTTTGGTGAAAGATTTGAAAAATGTTGTAACATCTCACAGATTTAGGGTCATTGGTTTGAACCCCAGTAATAGCCAGAATCATTGTGTGAGAATGTGGTAGTTCCTACCCAATGATGAGTGTAGTACAGGTCCTTCCCAAGTCAATTAAAACAACACAAGAAAAAGTAATTGGCTTGTATATCAAGAAACAGACACATGTATGATTCAATTTTGTGAAATTAAGCTAAAAATAGCAAATACAGATGCTGATTGGTTAAGTTGTAATAGGAATAACATTTGGTATATCTCTAAATGCCATACTTTATTTTATTCCTGCAGGCTGCCATGAAGATGGATGATGAGTTCCAGGTGGATGACGTGTTTCTTAGTAAAGCCAACAGGAAACAGTCGGAGTCAATAGAGGAACAGAGGGATAGAGCTGCCGCTATAAATGGTAGGTTCATAAACATAAGGTAGGTGCATATAGGTCAAACTGGCCAAGTCAATATAGGAATATAGGTACATAGCTGTGACTCAATATCTCGAAAGATCATCCGTGGCTATATAAGGTAGGTGCATATAGGTCAAACTGGCCATATAGGTCAAACTTGCCGAGTCAATACAGGAACAGAGGTACAAAGTCGCGGCCATATATATATGGTAAGTGCATATAGGTCAAACTGGTCGAGTCAATACAGGAACAGCGGCTATATATATTATGGTAGATGCATATAGGTCAAACTTTACCAAGTTAATGCAAGAACAAAGAACTATAGTATGTTATAAAGATCATGCTTGTATCATAATGTACGCCAACCTTTACCAACACTTACATTTTTCTATCTGGCCTCCTTTTTCTTAATATGGACATAAATGAACTTACATTAACATGCCATATACCGATATGGACATTAATGAAGTTACATGTAGCATGCATGACATAATAGTTTTCATCTTTTTTAGAGCATAAGAAAATGTCATCTTCCCTGGAGAAATGCGGATTCTGCTTTGGCAATGTGCCAAAACATCTTATCATTGCCATAGGAACGAAGGTAAATTGTTAGTGTATTTATATATATATACTCGTTTCTTGTATGTTTAGGGTTTCTTGTTTTCTTGTGGCATAACATGAAAGAGTTGAATCAATGTTTGTGACATTCAGTGTTATCTAGAAACACATTTAATTTTCTGGGCTGTTACTACTTACTGATTTCTGCAATGAAATGCAGTAGTAGGTATAAACCAAAATTTATTTGATCTGTTTAAAATTGCAGTTTCTTTGAATGCATGCTCTTTTAAACTGCCCAAAAGGAAACTAAATCTTCAGCTACAGATGCTAATAGATCTTTAAAGGGTAGCTGATAAATGGTAACTTGGCATTGAACAGAACTTTATAACTCTGCATTCACATAACAATCGGCATTAGCAGCCAAATATAGAATCGCTGAGAATATGAGAAAGTGGTCAGTTTATTCAGATCATGAAGGTTATTTATTGTAATGGTGAACTTCTGTTTACATTTTAGCTTTACCTCGCTTTTAGCTGGACTAGGGGAGCTATCCTACACTCGTCAGTTGTCATACCTTGGTTAAGTTTTCCATAAAAACCCTCTTTTTTTTTTTCAAAACTGTAAGATATTGCTTTGAAACTTGCAATGCTTATACACCATCATTACTTCCAGCAGCAAACCAGTACATACCTTGAGGTGAGCTAAATATAGCAAAATTGAACCATCCTCCATATTACCCAGTTTGCAATATTTTTATTGTACCCAAATCATTCCCAGAAAGGACCATTTTGTTGCCTAGATGGAGGTTATGAAACACCCATGGACCCTAAAACTTGGATATAAGGCTCTAAAACCTCAAACAGAAGGCCTTCAACTGACAGCCCATTTGGTTTTCATCCCTAAAAGATGGACCATCTGGTACAAGGTTTCTTGCCGCCCGCAACTCAAAAGCCGATACCTTTGCAATCCGAAACCTGTCTACTCCGAAAACTGAACAAGTAATTGTGGCTAATCTCATATAAATAAATGAAGATTTATCTCTTGCATCTGAACACAGACCAGACCCTTATATCTTGACAGAACACAATAATTCATTGAGTTGTGAAATGTCATGAAGCATTTGATATACAACATACTTGTTGACATGGTGCAAAGTATAGTTATGCAAGTGTGAAAAATTTTTAGGAATGCATTAAACTATTTATATTTTGATACACCATGTTGTTTGAATGAAACAGAAATTGAAAACAGACAAAATGTTCTTCAATGAATGTTTTGTAATGATATAATTTTTCAGATAATTTTTTCATTAATTGTTTTGATAACACGATAATATACAGAGGTATCAATTTCGACTCAGATACAGCATTTAATCACACAGGTAGATAACCTTTCTAATCTGCACTCCTTTGTTATCCTAACATTTCCTCTGTTGGTGGGAACAGGTTTGCATTAGACAGGTTCCACTGTACGTACAATTTGTGATTGGTGCATAATAAACTCATTTTCAGGTGTACCTGTGTTTACCAAACAACAAGTCACTCACTGAAGGTCACTGTTTGATAGTACCGATGCAGCATGTACCCTCAGCAACTACAATAGACGAAGATGTCTGGAGTGAAATACAGGTGTTTACTCTTAACATATTGAAAATAATATATATAGGCATTTATTTGTCTGCAATTTTAGTTAACTAAAGAAAAAATTTAAAGGTAATAGCTCTTGTTAAAATTTTGAGCAGTCTTGGCAATGGAAGTATTCATCTCATTAGAAACACCTGTGAAAGAGAACTATTTCACAATGTTAAACTGAGGTTTTCCATATGTGGTCTTTGTTTACAAGTTTAACCATATATGGAAAAAGGTACATTGTCATGTTGGATTTTTGGTATTTTTATTTTTACCTGGCCCATTAGGTGAGAAAGTTGGCAGTTTCTTACAGGGGGTGGGACAAAGTATTTGTCCTTACCGGGAATTGTGGTTTTAGGTCAACTGCAGTAAGACGCTAAAATAGTGTTGAAATGGTTGTAAAACCCATAGATGAAAAATGTTTTATTGAATGTCTTGAAATAAACTTTTAGGTGTTCAGAAGAACCCTGACCAAGATGTTTTCAGAGCGAGACGAGGATGTGGTATTCATGGAGACGTGCATGAAGCTTAAACAGTTCCCACATATGTGTATAGAATGTGTACCTATGGACAAAGAAGTGGGAGACCTAGCTCCTATATATTTCAAGGTACACATCTTGTTCTGATGTTATATGAAGTTGCTTTATCTAAAATAATCTTGTTAGCTCACCTGAGCTCAAAGTGAGCATCTCTCCGATCTTAATCTTTATTGTTTAGTTTATACTAATTTATTTATTCTCGATTGCGAAACAAGTTCTTACAACTTACATTAATCACTCTCGAGACTCATTCCAGAGGGAATCAACCTCGAAGAGAGAGAGGCAATGTGGAATAATTTGTGTCTTGCCTAAGGTCCCTACCAACATGGCGATGGTAGGGATTGAACCTGGGGACCTTAAATTCTGAGGCGAACATGCTACCACTGCGCCACGGCAGCTCTCTACTGTTTCAGCTGTTCAGTCAGTTATTATGCTGTGAGCATCCCTTTGAACTATGAATGGCACTGTCCAAATTGAAAAATGGAAAAGTTAATTTTAGAAATTTAGCAGGTAATGGTTGAAGCTGTAAAACTGTCCCACAATTAGTAGGAGATAATTCTTCAAACTCCAAAGATAATCAACTTTGAAAGTTTGAGAGTAAAGGAGCGTAAAGTTTAAAAGGACTAAAAAGCAATTATTGTGAATGCATGTAGACTTTAAATGCATCATAAAATATTGTGGATTCAGCTCACCTGAGCACAAAAGTGAGCAGTTGTGATTGCCCTATGCCTGGCTTCTGTCCACACTTGTGAACACTCTAGAGGCCATATGTATGGCCCAATCATCATGAAACTTGGTCAGAATGTGTGTTGGCACTATTAAAATCTTGGAGGAGTTCGAAACTGGGTTAAATTGCTTGGTCACACCAAGCTAAAAATTGCTTGGAATGAGCTCTAGGTCAAGTTTAAAACTGGGTCATGTGGGGTTAAAAACTAGGTCACCAGGTCAAATCATAGAAAAACAGTGTGAACTCTCTAGAAGCCACATTTTGTATTCTGTCACCATAAAAGTTTGTCACAATGTTTATCTTGCAAAACTTGGTCATGTGGGGTCAAAAACTAGGTCAAAACATAGAAAATCCCTGTGAACACTCCATACTCAGGTGAGTAATATAGGATCATCTTGGCCTGCTTGTTCTTAAATGCTATTTCATGGGTACTTGATTTTGTGAATTTTAGTTTGAATACAGAACTGATGTCAATTTTGATGACAATTCACTATGATCTTAATTCCACGTATGAAAGTGAACAGTTTCATATTGTCAAATATCTCTTTCAGAAAGCCATACAAGAAAGTGAAAGTGAGTGGTCACAGAACAAGAAGGTTGTTGATCTAAGTCAGAAAGATATAAGGCATGCTGTATGTATCATTTATAGATTATTATCGAAAATCTTCAGTGGCTTAGTTTTATTTGTATAGAAACTGAAAAAAGGCCGTATAGATTTACGTACTTTGTGAGGTAAATAATAGATACAAACCTTTGGAGAGTTCAGCATTAATAGATTTCAGTTAAGTACCCCAAGACCTTGTCTAAGCGTTGAAATACACAACTTTTTGTGCTGTAACACCTGAAATGTCCGATTGTGACTGAACCATGTGGTCAAGTTCAGTAAAAGATATTCTTTTTCTTTTATAGGTACCAAAAGGCTTTCCATATTTTGCAGTAGATTTTGGCAATCAGGGCGGTTTTGCTCATGTAATTGAAGACGAAGTTAGATTTCCACATTATTTTGGCAAGGTAAATATATTAGATGGCTGTTTGTTGTTGGGCACTACAGACCATGTCTCTTTATGTGAGAAAGTTGGCATTTTCATACAGAGGATAGACCTGTAAATAACTGAAATATTGTTGAAACA
>JAUMHA010376454.1:0-12827 GCA_032359765.1 Saxidomus gigantea
TTTTCACAGATTTAAACATTTTGTAGAACTTGTCCATTTAGGGAGCTATTTTGTATTTTAGTTTGTTTTGCAACTATATTTCTTCAACATCATATTTTGCAAACTTGATGATTTTGTAATAATGCTTAATGCACCATTTAGATCTTTTTTACAATTGTTGAATTGCTACAGAACAAGTGATGTAAAACTTAGGTTAATTTCTCTGTATAGATGTGTGGTGTCATCCTGACTGAAGAAGAATTATATAAGATAGTATATAATTCTGTAATAATCTTGTCACCCTAATATTCGAACCAAACAGAGCAGCTTCATTAAACGGCTACCTAGTTTTACATATACTTATATAGGAAAAACTTCTCTGAAACTACATATTTTAGAGCGTAGATATTTAGCATGTAGCATTGCCTAGTTGACCTCGACCTAGTTTGTTCATGATCACGGCTCAAAATTGACTCAGCCTGTGGGTCACTTGATTTCACATAGGCTTATATAGGGAAAACTTACATAATCTTGTCTAAAACCACATGATCCAAAGCTTTGATATTTGGAGTGTAGCATAATGTAGTTGACTCTACGAAAATTGTTAAAATCTAGACACATGGTCAAATTTCATCCTTTCTATTTTGTATTATAGCCAATGATAACCAAGTGAGCAATATATGGCCGTCTCGACCATTTTGTTGGAATTCCATCCAGAATTCGATTTTGCTTGTTTACCTTGTAAAAGTTACTTTTAATTGTGGATGTCGGGTATGAACAACAGATTAGTATCTACATAGGATGACAAGTTGACAATTCACCGCCATTTGATACTCATATTTATTAACATTTGCACCAAGCAATTGATTGCAGTGTTATTTTATTTTATTTTGTTTTATTTATTTTTATTTCCTATTTTTTGTTTTCAACGGCTCCTTTTTTAAAAGGAGAGACAAAATGCACGAGTCTTTTTGTGTTAAATCATAGATGAATTAGAGTTTGATTTTTCATTTGATGATGGAAAATGTGGGCGTACTGTGCGTATGAGTGTGTGTATATTTTTCAATTTGCCAACGCGTGCAACATTGTGCTTTTGTTGAATCTATCAGTTTCACGCATATATATCATGGGTTTGTTGCATTGACTAGGAGTTCTGTGTTGCTGGTGTTCTACATATGATTGTTCCTGATACATTGTCTTAGTTTCATTAACTTTGGTCTGAGTACAATTTCGAGTAACGCTCATTCATTTACAATACGGCCTTGACTATAATTATGAAGTTGATATCTCTTGATAATCAGGGATCATCTTCTGCTCAAGACGCATGAAGTAGAATAAGATTTTAGCAGAGCTTGTGTCATGGTGGTTTTTGTCCGGCGTTCGTCCGTAAATTTTTTGAAACATGTTCAGAAGTTTGTCTACAACCTGTTAATGTTGCAAAATGTGTTTGGGTCAGTAGATCAAAGGTTATGGTCACAATGACCCGAACTTTGAACATATTTTGTGCTCAATTTATCGAGATCTATATCACCCACAGTCTTCAAACTTCATACGATGATTGATCCTACTGAGTAGATGATCCCTTCTGTTTTGGAGTCAGTGAGTCAAAGGTCAAGGTCACAGTGACTTCCATCAATCTTTCCCTGATATACTCAACAGGTCACAGTTTTCATTTAACTTTTATGAAATTTAATCTATTATTTAAGATCTTTATCAACAACAGTCTTCAAACTTCATCTGATGATTAGTCTTACTCTATAGATGAGCCCTTCTGTTTTGGGGGTCAATGGGTCAAGGTCACTGAACTCGGTTAGCTTTTCCTAGATAACATTATAAAATATTTACACAAAACTTATTCGGAACAGTCCAGTGCGTCCAGTAGAGATATGTGGATCTTAATTTGTTTTATGATGCACTGGGAGCAAGTACTAAGATTTCTATTTTGATATTTTCTTTCACTTATTGCGACATATTAAGAATTTCATTTTCGTTTATTGTATAAAATGAAAAAAAAAGCGGAGCTTTTAAAGAGCAGTCTCATTATATCTATCTACAAGGCTGCCACGTGCACATGGTAGAATTACACGTGACCCAATCCCCACGTCAGAACAAGGTTTTTGTGCGATAGGTGGCCAAAAAAGTCATCAATGGGCAAATAACATTAAATTTATAACCACTGAGATGTTTAATATTTTATTTATATATACATGAATAAGTAAGTGGGGGCACATTTTACATGTATACAGGATAAAACTTTCGTAGACTTGTACATGGTGGTGCCAAATCCTAATCATGAACGGTTTTTAGGTATTGTGTCATATTTGAACGGAGCAATAGTATTGCATTATGACACTAAAACCCAATCACAAACTAAGAACTTGTCTTTATAGTAACGTCCATAACCACGTGCCAGAATTCTGCATTGCTCACCGCCAGAGTTCAGGCGGTTTCGTCGTGCTTATAAACAAATAAATTGATAAACCGAGAAATAACAAACGGCCCCATAATTTCCAAGACAAATTACACACATACAATATGTCCATGCATGGTATTCCTCAATTTTGTGTTGTAGAAGCTATATGAATATGATATCTCGAACATTTTTAAGTTGTTTACTCTCTGTTAATCAACATTAAAAGGCGTCTTAAGATGCAACTTATAAACATTTACACGAGTAAAATTGAACACCAGGCCTAATTATCGTGTCTGAACTCATCCGAGTGTATATTTTCTTTTGTCTAAGTCCCTTAAAAAGAAGTTGTATTCATCCTAGCGGTACATCGTGTCCCACATATTGACTGAACATAGAAAGTTTATTAATGGTACATTCGCACGCGACACGTATCATCTGTGGCACGAGCTCCCAGTTCTCAAAGACGAGCGTTTCTTCTTCATGTAGTAACATGTTGCAATGGCCAGTTTTCTTGCGAAGCATATTCAAAGAGAACTTGGTTTGTTTGCACTGCCCGTGACCTGAAGGAAAATAACATTGCTTTTCTACACTTGTTAAAAAACAATAATTTTGCAGGTGTGTCATTAATATATGCAACTGTTACTGTTTCATAAAGATCAGTGTTACAACTTTTATAGCATTACATTCTTATTAAGTATTTTAATTGTGGCATACAGTATAATATAGCATCTATGTTACTTTTATCACGATTAAAAATACAAGATGATGTGAATGTAAAAAACCAGGCCAAATTCGTGTGTTGACTTTTAGGAGAATTGCTTGTTTAACTCGAAATAAATCTTACTTGTTCCACCGATTGTGAAGCAGTCTGTATCTCCAGTTTTGCACACGGCCTCATTTATATAACGCGGGAACATGTCGTCTGTTAACTTGGTGGTTGCAGCATACAGTGTACACAGATGTAGATATTTCCTGTCTGATGTAAGTGTACCTTTTTTTCTGGCAATATTCCTCTCTACTGCTGGAACCTGTAATTTAAAATTCCAGGTAATTAGTGGAACTGAAACTAAACAACGGTGTTCCTCTAGGGCCACTGCCTTCTCTCTAAATGATCTGGAGGGCGTTAATGCGAAGTTACGATGGCGATACACCAAGCTGTGATGGCTTTGCTTTGTAATTTCGCCTATCGCCATCGTTACTTTGTGCGTCGCCAGGTTTTGCGTTTGAAGTAAAAATTACGGAAGAAAACGATGCCCTTCCTCAATAGTGTACTCAACACATTAACCGTAAGCTTGTATCTAGAGGATTTGACTACACGGACCCAGTTGTTCGAAACTTTAACCGGCTGTTAAAGTAGCCACCGATTAATTTTTGATTAAAAATGGGATCCTTAAAAGAAATCACTTGAAGAATATTTTTATTTTCTTTGTAAAAGCTCTTTTTTCTTGATGACATACATTTGGTTCAATAACTTTAAAGTCTTTAAAAACGTAGTAACACAACCTTTTAAAGATTATCAACTCTTATGTTAACAGCAGGCTAAAGTTTCGAAAAACTATATAACTGTATAACATACATTGCTTTCAGTACATGTAGTTGTAGTTCATAATAAAAGAAAGACGATATAAGACCCCATCAGACAAAGAAATTGTTTTAAAGCTCTTTCGGATATAAAACATGTCTGTTTCAAGCATTTGACAACGACAAAAAGTGTAGCTGATTATCGTCGGCATTCCTTTTCGTTCTTGCGCTGCCATTTGCGAGTCCGAGAAGTGAAGAGGGATATAAGCGGAACGCCAGATAAAGTCAAGGTCACGTTTTCTACCAGAGCCCTTAATCATAATAAATTCACACGAAATTTAACATCATTAATTCTATATTATTTTAACATGCTACCCAAACTTTGTTGCCTGTAATTTCCTAATAAATTGTTGTCTAACTTCTAAACATTAAGTCCTTTACTGGATTATATTATGAAAATTTATTACGCTTTTATTAAGATCTGTCTTAAAGTACGCCCAATCTTATATACAAGAAAAGTGTGTCCATATTCCAAAAGCAGCGACTACTGCAAATCTACTGACTCAAAAGTGAAAGGCGCAGATCATGACCTGTAGTTGCCACGAAGGCATTACCTGCAGCAAGCGAGTTAAAAGTTAAAAAACCAGTAAAATAATGAATTGTCATTGAAAATTGAAACTTTCGTACCTCAACGTAGTGTTTTAACTGCTCCAGATCACTGAGAATATTCCTTTCTAGTTTCTTTGTTGTATCTATTTTTCTTTCAGTTGGATCATAGTTTTCTGTGTCCGCATTCTTTTTGAAACTCTTCTGACTATGTTTTCTTGTATACCCTCAAGTTGGTGCTTGATTACTTTTCCTTTCTGTTTTTGCAATTCTAACACTATTTGCTCTTCTGTCAGATCTGTTTAGATCATTTATCTCATGTTCTGGTATACTGGTGGCGGGATGTTTTAATTTGGGTTTTCCGTCCCTATCAACAAAGCCTTTATTGTATGTAATTTTCTGATGTCTTCTTCCATGGCTTCTATGTCTAAACTGTGTTCTACGTCATGTCTCATTCGAACAGTTTCTATTATTTGTAAACCTTCGTTTACAAATGTACATGCCTTTCTGATCTGATTCTGCTAGCTCCTTGCTGGAATGTACTATGTGCTTCAAATTCCACTCTTTCTCTAACTGGTCGGTTTACATGACTTATGTATCTGCCTATCTATATTTCTTATCTGATATAACTTTGGTTGAGGAAACCTTCTTGTTTCTGAACCTGTTTTTCTTATGTGTGGCTCACTGAAGGTTTCACGCCTATCGTCAACAAGGGATCCTTGAGTTTGACCAATATCCGCACAGCTATGAACCATACCAGCCTGTCTCTGTTGGTTCCTTCTTTGAACTAGTAATCTTTCGCTCTGATATTGTAGAATTCTAATGTCTTCTATCCTTTTTCTATTTGCTTCCATATCTTCAGTCCCTAATCTCCGTTCCTGTTCCAATAGTAGCTGCTCTTGGAAAATGTTGTCCTGAACAATATTTTGAAGTACCATATATATATCAAAATATGTCTGATATCTTTCTAAAAAAAATTTTATTTAAGGAGCAACACCTAGAAAAGGCGGCAATCAAACCATGGTATAGAATGATTTTGATAAAATAAGGTAACAAAATTTCAAGGAAATTATAAATTTATCACTTTTAACATATTTGTGGAGTTGAATTGCATTGAAATTACATGAACAGTTAATTTGTTAACAGTATTGTTGCGCTCGAAAGTTTCATGTTACTGTGGTAGTATAGTGTTTGTCTGCTCCTAGTATTTGATAAGTCAAGAGTTTGAAGTTTATATAAGCTTAACTTTTCCTGGTTTTTATCATGCTGAACATTATTCTTTACCCTCTTATCTCTCATTTTGAGAATTAGGAAATGTTCCTGTTAACTTAGAAGCACTAATAAAAGTGACTGAGTCTAAAATGCTGTGACAGTTTAAAAAAATAAAACCTTTCCTACATCATTATCGAAAACATATTTCCAGCTCTTTTACATATCACTTACGCTTTAAGGATACGGACTTGTAAAATGGAACTGTTTTTCAAATTATGTATAGAGTCAGCTGCAGTCAAATATCTGACAGCGACAAGAGCAAAAATATACAGTCAAAATTAGATGAGGTCATATCTAAATTAGAAACTTTTGAAACTGGTCGTCAACAGACGAAAGAGAATGAACCTGATGATGAATCTAACAATAGCGAAAACAGTGAATCAGAATCTCTTGACGCTGCTTCAGGTAGGTATTTATAATGATCTTCAACTTAAATGGAAAATAGTCTTAAAATCTATTGCCCCTTCTGATTGTATATTGAGTAATTTTCGCGTGACGAAAATTTCACGATTTGTGAGCACAGAGATCTTTTAACATATTTTAAATTAGGGGAAGAGAAATCTCTAATAGTAAATTTATGTGAAATTAATCTTTCGCGAGATTTCTTAATAAGCGGAGTGGGAAATTCGTGAAAATTAGATAATTGCGAATATTACCCAACTAGTAATTCTTTCTCTGCTAGAATGAAAAATATATACATTTACAATTCCCAGTTTATTACTATCAACAGTAATTTCCCTTGAACACATATATAAGCCAGACCAAGGTACCCATGTTTAGTGTCTTTTGGAACAAGTAGAAGCACAGATGTCCATGAAGTTTTCTCTTGAAAACTTAAACCCTTTAGTTCATCACATATTTGGAATTTTTAGTTGAGGGATAACTTTTGGATTGGTGTTTTGACAACATTTTGGATTATCATTTATGAGATTTGATTTATGGATTGGATCTAATACATGTGTGATTTATGCTTGCGACAAGGTACCCCTTTATGCTTGAGACAAAGTACTGAGCGTTTTTTGTTTATGATCATCAAAAGGTAAGTACTGTAAGGTATTTTTTGCATGGCAGTTCCAGACCTAGGACGATTGAGATATGTGAGATAGTAATTGTTGTCATTTTATATGTTCTTAACCGTTATGTTGCTGGTTTTACTATGATGATGATGTTTAGGAACTGGTTATCTGTGTTTTGACATTCCCCGCTCTGCACCCCAAATGTAAAGCATGGTCTATTTTATCAAAGCTACTTGAGGTCAGCCTGCAAGGTCAGCCTGCAACTTCAAGTGGAAAAATGTCGTAAAACTTTGGAAACTTTCGCACCTGTTTCAGGGAGGTAGGATGGACCCGTGTCACTTCTATGAAAAAATTTACAAGAGCTGGTCTGCGTTTTTTTATTACGACAGGAATAGTTTATCTACAATGGAGTTTAAAATTTTGAAAAGATTTAGGTAGGACAATTCACCAAAAAACCTTGTTATGATTGATGATAAGCCGCTATCTGTGCTTAAGCGTGAGGAATTAATGGAATTGGCGGATAGGGTGGATATTAACTTGGCTGAAATATGCAAAATTGGGGCAGTTGAAGACAAAATTGAAAACTGGCTGGTAATACTTCATTATGCCATTGTGATAGCAAAAGAGAGGGCCTTGAAACGGCCACACGTTTGAGGTAGACAAATCGGGGAAAAACAAAAGACGGCTTCTGCCATGGTAAGGCTTGGATTTGGTCTTAATGAGATACATGTTCTTTTATGAAAGTTTCGATAAATACTTTAACAACCTTTAATATTTGTTTATACATAAAAATATATAATGGTATAGAGAAAAGTTGAAGTTCACACATATGCAATGGGAATCCGATATTAGGTCGGAATTCACGTGAACTTATCAGAGGTTAATGAGACATGATAAAGCACAATTAACATCAGACAAATATGTTTAATATGTTTAAACAATCATTTATGCATGTTACTTTATGATCAGAGATAGAGATGTGGCTTACAGATTTGATAATGCATGCGATTAGATGTGCTGAGTAATGGATATTTAGAAAAAAAAGAATTGATTCAGGAATCGACGGGTAATGGTGTTGATCTAAAGCACCCCCGGTGATGTCTTGTTTATAAAACTTTCAAATAAATGGTGTATGAGACGAATAGAACATTTTGTAATGCATGTGGAATAGAGAAGGAAATTTTTTATTTGTCTGATATTAGTTTATGCACATTCGAGAGAGTTGATATACATACCAAATTTGATTTTTAATATTTACAGATTTGTTTTCATGTTGTTCTGTGTAAAAAAAAAAGGTTATTGGAAATTGATTGTCTGGCTCATGCAAAATAAATGCTCAGAAGATTTGGCAAACAAATTTTGTTGTGTTAAATTTGAGTTAGACAATATTTTAAAGTTTATTTGTGCTTTGAAACTTAAGTTAACTTAAAATGTTCATGTTTATTTCTAAAAGAGAAAGAGAACAGACTGTAAGATGTGTTTGTGATAAGTATTAAATTGGTCACGGCGTACAGACAAATCAATTTGGGCTGAGGTTAACTGGTATGGAACATTTCATATAATTATAATTGATATTCTTAAACAGATGGATGAGCTAAGGCAAGAAGTTGGAGAGCTAAAGAAGCAACTAGAAGAACGCCAGATGGAAACGCTCCAAGATAATTTGGAACGGGCCAGACGAGAGACAAAATTAGAAGCATCAAAATCTGAGGTAAACGTGGACGTCCTATTTCAGAAGTTGGTCTTGCTCGAGGAAGCGGCGAGAAGGTTGGGACATAAGGACGTGGAGAAATACAGTATTTTGATCAATAGATTTCACGTCCATAAGGCCAAGCCATCCTTCGTGGGGTCTTTAGTTTTGTCCAGTTTGTGTTCAAGTTGGAGGAGTCAATATTAAATAATGAAAGGAAACTGCTTAAAAATTGGGAGGGTGAGGATCTAAAGTCTGTAAAAAGGGAGCAGGATACTAGAACCAATGCTACTTCTCATGGGGGGGGGGGGGAGGGGGGGAGTTTCCCTACAACCTCTAACGCTGTCATGGGGGGTTTATGTGGGATCGTGGGAAATAGCCCTTTCATGGGGTATATGGGGATGCCCCACAGCCCATTTACGGGTCCTCTCATGCACTCTTATCGCCCATCCAGGCTTCCGGTTCGTTGTCACAACTGTCAGAAATTTGGCCATATTAAGAAATATAGTTTAGAGCCCAAAAGGTCAGACAAATAATACGAAAAACGCAATTCTCGTATAAAGGCTTTTGAAAATTGGTTAAAACAGGATTCTGCTTTCATTCTCATGTTTTCAAATTCGATGATTTGTGGTTGTGAATTAAAGTGATAATTCTAGTGTTTTTGATGTTAATTATAGATTGAATGGATCTGACTGGTTTTTAATGTGTTCTTAAGGGTTGAACATACATTTTGTTTTTTATTAAATTTCCCGCCCTTTCCTTTTCAGATTGTTTATAATATGCCAAATTGGGAGAGAATCATAGTGTTGCCCTTTGATTCACAAAACGTAACGGAAAGGAATATTTCTTACGTCAATTTTAGAGGAGAGGCATATTTTCCAAACAAAATTCATATGTCTTCTGAACAATTATACGATTATGCAAAGTCCCACAGTGACCTGGATGTTGATTTATCTACATTACGATTCTATAACCCAGAAAAGTTTATTTCGGGTTTCATTCATTCTAAACTATCAGTATGGGGGCATGTTTTATCAAATGTCGATCAGTATACGTATTTAGATTGGATCGAAAATGGAGTTAGGCTACAGGATTTTATTACACCGTTTCATGAGCAGTTTTGGGGGAAAAACATATAAGAGTGATTTTCCTTCGGCAATGTTTTTTCCAAATGCAAACAAATGTAAAAATCGCATATAAGGAAAAAAAATTCCGTTCCAATTTTTCTCTATATAGATGACAGATTAGTGGAAGAGGTTAAAGATTTAAGCATTCAGGGAGAAAAGGGAGCATTATTGGCAAATTATATCACATGTGACTATTTAATACGGCTAGGATATTTCATAAATTTAAACAAGTCTGTATTTCAGGCCACACAAACGCCAGTGCATCTAGGTTTTATAGTAGATTCGGTTCAAAAATGTTTTCGGATTACCGATGAAAAAAAGCTAAATTTATCAAATTGCGTTATGATTTATTAGAAATGAAAATGATACAAAATGTAACTGTACAAAATCTACAAAAATTTACTGGGAGGGCTATTTCCCTAATAATAGCTATTCCTGCAGCTAAATTGTACACCAGGGAAGTAAATCGTGCAATTTCACAGGGAATTAAGCATAATAGGCCGGTAAAATGTATAATGAGCTCTATGACGAATTGTGTAGTTGGAAATATTTTGACAACTGGACTGGAAAATTGTCATGGAAAAATGAAAAACATATCACATTGAAAATATTCACTGATAGTTCAAAATATAAGTATGGTGGTGTAATTTATTTGAATGAAGGGCAAAACATTATTTCTGATTTTTGGGAAGATAAGGATAGAAATTTACCAATAATGGTGCTTGAAGGATATGCTTTATTAAACGTTCTAAAGTATGTTAAACAAAACATTGTAGGGACACGGGTAGATGCATACATAGATAATATGGTGTTATTGAAATCATGGGGAAATGAGGTATGCAAATCACAGCAGATGAATGTTTTAATAAAAGAACTGTTCTTTTTTGTTTTGATCGTGATATCATTCTAAATTTACATTATACCAGATCATAAGATAATCTAGCAGACGAACCTAGTAGAAGTATAAATAAATGCGATTCCATGCTATCAGGAAAGTCATGGAAGTTAGTACAGCACACATTTGGGGGTGTTAAGGGGCATTCTATTGATCTCATGGCTTTGGATTCGAATTGCATGCTTGCATCATATGGCATGCCATTAAAACATTTTTCACCTTGGCTTACCCCCCTGACAACGGGAGTAAACATGTTTGAACAAAATGTAAGTCCTATGGAAAATTCCTATGTATTTCCACCATTTCCTCTAGTGACCTCTGTGTTATAGTTCATTGTTGAACTTGGGTTAACCTGCACTATTATTGTCCCGCTATTTCATGTCACTCCTATATGGATGCAAATTATGTTCCCCAGAATTGTTGATGCTTTTCTTTTATGTGGTAAAGGCGCCAAAAGTTTATGCTGCTGAAAAACCCGACTGTAGGTGCTAATTTTTGCTAATTGTGTATTGGTGACTCCATGATAAGATTTTTTTACAAATTTGTAACTTTTTTAAGAACCCAATGGTTCATGTGCACTCTATGTCTGGGGGATTAATGTATCAAATATACAATGATATTATACAATTGGTTCGCAATTATCCACCAATGATCATTTTCATACATGTTGGTGTGAATAACATGTCCAAGTGTTTTTTGTACCCTAATGAACATATTCAAATGAAGTTAGCATCTGAGGAATTTGACATTTTGGCTAAATTTTTGAAGACCACCAGAATCAGGCATAATTCTATTGTCTATAGTACCCACAATGGATAGCATAATTAACAATAGAGCATTGAGGCTAAACAAATGCATCAAAGACGTGTGTCTGTTAAATGATTGGACATATATGGATAATTCTAGTGTAAAAGTATCTGACTTGCGTGACACAGTGCATTTTAATCACAATTATGAATGCAAATTTATTGACAAACTCTTGGAAACAATCAGTGTTATTATCTAATAATATTACAGAGTGGTGTTGCAAAATTGTATACTGTTTTAAAATAATGCATATGAAGTTGTACAATATCACGAAATACAGTTTTACAATGTACTTTATGTTTTGTATTGTTCCTTTGTTTGAAACAGAAAATGTTAATTCAGAACATTATGCTAAAAAAACGAGGTTAAAGAGGGTGTCCTTTTACATACTTTGGAATGGGGAAAGGTTTAAAGTGGTCTTTTCTTTCAATGGGATTTTCTGTTCTCTGTTTTCAGACTACAACTCAAAGTTTAGTAAAAATTGATGTAGAAGCCAACATTTGTCATACATGTGGAACAAAGAATGACCATGACTTCAATTGTTGCAAGTGTTGTGGTGCCAAGCGGAACTTTGTAGAATGTGCTCATTATTTATCAGACAATGAACTTGAATCTCTGAATGATCGTATTGATTACTTAGATGGTTTGTGTGAGGCAAAGAGTTATGCAAAACAAAAGTCGAAATTAGAGACTGAGATTTCTCATTTTGTGTCTCGTTTAGGCCCAAACAAGTCTCTTCTCAATGCCTCCCCAGAAGATATTAGAAAATTTATTGTTTCCAAGGAATCGTCTGGTCGTACGCAATTACATGTTGAATCATGTGCATTCCGAGGCACTCATGGGAAACGAGACTGCTTATGCAAGGTCACTATGGCTTATAAATCATTAGACAGTTTAGTTGGAAAGATAAGAGCTATTTTTAGAGATATGGGGAGAACAGGTGAATGGAGTGAGCTCACACAGCAGGGTAACCCCATGACCGCCAAAATTGTCCATAAACACATTACAGCAATGGAAGAGGAACAGTCTCATTACGATGTTTCTGTCAAGAAAGCCATTCCTTTGTTATTTGACAAACTGGTTGCTTATGCCGTCATCTGTCTTATCAAATTTCAATTGAACATGAAGACATTTCCAAATTTATACTATTGCGAGATAGGGCATAATAGCTCATTAAGTGGACAGGGCAAATGATCTTGGTTTATTGTCTTTTTGTAATATTAACTGTCTTACTGATGATGCTGGTATATTTGTTTCACAAACAAAAGGAAAGTGTTTTGATTTCAATCATCCAAACAATTATGCTATTCAAATGCGATTACAACGGAGAGAAAATCTCGGCAGAGCCTCGATTTTGGACGTATCTCAACCCTCGGGTGGGATTCCTTATCCACAACTCATGAACATGTTAGATTCACTGTATGTATTAAACAAGAGCTGTCAGTAGACAGCGCGCTCGACTATTCTCAGTGATTGACAATATAAAATAATATCCATCCTG
>JAUMHA010376465.1:0-12825 GCA_032359765.1 Saxidomus gigantea
ATTTGTATATCTATCCAATTCAAATGTAAAAGTAGAAATTATATTGAAATAAAAAAGAAATACTCAACGTTTTAAATGTTTTCATATTAGAGGGGAGTAATAACAAAATTTTATAAAAGTTAATGAAATTTAAATTTAAATTTCTGATAGGGATCTAACTCTATGTAATGGGTCTTTTTGTTCATTAAATAAATCTCAAACAGATTATACAAAAAGTAAAAATTGTCATAAAATGTTGCTTCCACCTTTAAAGCCATATACAGAGCTTTAATTAGTACAGGGGTGTAAACAAGAATGTCGGAGGTAAATTAATTATCACAAGTAGTTAAATTATCAGGTTGATTAATCAAGATTTCACGTGTATTTTAATTTTCATGGGGTATGAACAAGTTATTATTAATAACTATCATAGTGTGAAAATGTGATATTGGACAAACTGACTGTAATCAATTTGCAAGTCCAGTGTGCGTTTTTTACTTTGCAAAAGTCCATTTTTCTGCCAAGTCAGATTTTATTGTACTTAGATTGTACATACAAATGGAACATGTGGAATGATTAGCGAAAGCTGCATGTAACTAATGACTTGGGGTCCCAGGCAAGACAATGCATGCACATCTTTTTTTGTGCAGTGACTTGAAACTGTATGAGTGAATGTATAAATATTTGAACTTTTGTATTAACTTACTTAAAATACACTTTTCTCACGTCTCGTGTTGTGAAATATATCCCCCTGATAAATTGTGGAGTTTTTGTCTGTATTAAGTATCATAATTTTATTAGAATCAGAAATTAATAGAAATTCTGTGAAAAATTGTGCGAAAAGCAATAAAATTGTGTTTCATTTTAGATTTGCCAGATGGGGTTCTGAAATATAAATATCAAGTTCTTCTATGTATGCAATTTATTAATATTCTATTTAATTGGTTAGATTTACTGCTTGTAGGCTAATGAATAGTTTTATTGTAGACAGAATTGCTTGCTGAAAGTCAAAATAAAGCATTGCGCGAATAGTTTTCTAAATAATAGTTTTCTAAATTTAACATTTGTTTTAATTACAACAAAAACTGAACAGTGGTTTCATGCAATTATGTTCACATATCATTATTTTTTTAATTTTCTGACAAAAATTCATGTACTTCGATTGTTATTCTGAAATAAAAGGAAAGCATTTCAGGGCGATTTAATGACATTTATTCAAATGTTGCACTTAGGAAGAACTTTTCATAACTCTTCATGAGCTAGTTACAATATATCAAGAGTCTAGGTGACCACAGTCATAAATCTGTTTTTACAAACAAAAAAATCCATTTCTGAATCAGTCAATTAGTATATGCCATAATTTCTTTACATCCGTAATTTTTTTTACATAGCCAAGTGTTACATGAATGAAAGCACTATTATGTTTAGATTATACCGAAAGTTTGAATTTTCAGAGATAGGAAAACGTTTCATTCATTAGGATTAAATGGTAGATTTTGTACTCAAGTTTTTTGGTGTAGCTGAATTTTGGACCAATGAAATGTTACTACTGGAAGCCCAGTGAATGGAATTTATATACAACCCTCTTGATCACATTATTGCTTCATTAATAAAATAATGTAGCTGCCGATCTAGACTGCATATTCGACTGCCTCCATTAAAGCTTTCCCTGGAACAATGTTTATGTATATACTAAAATGTACCTCAGCTTAACACCATTTATCTTTATTTACAATATTTCTTGTTTCATCTATTTTGAACAGGGCTTTGACTTTGAACAACTGCTGAAAGACGTTGCCAACATAAAAACCGTTATCAAGCAGCAGGATAAGAAAATTGTGGCTCTAGAAAACCGCATGAAAGAGTTCGAAGGAACAGTAGAAGAAATTACGAATGAAGATGATTGATTGAAAGAATGACCAAACAAATAGAACACAAAGACTTCCTTCTCTACAGTTGCTAGGGAGATTTAATATATGTATATTTGTGTAGTAACAAATTTCATTGTATGGGCATAATCTGTCAATCTTTGATCGTGTAGACTGTATATGTAGATGCTTACAATTTTAGAAACGTAAATATGCAAAAATGCAAATATGTGTATATATAGAATTTATCTAATAATAGATTAGTGTAATCACTGGGCATATTGTCTATGATAATTATCTTTATACTTCAAAGGTACAATACATACTTTTGCATGAGAAATTTTGTTTTAGTCATCATGATTTTTTCTGAAGCTCTGTCATTGATTATTGACTGTTGGCCATAACCTATTTTATATTGTTGAACACGAGTACATGTATACATGTATGTATGTATGTATGTATTGTTGAAGGACCAGTCACAAAAGTAGTTGTTTCAGACAAAAAAAACCTCCTGGAAATGTTACTAGTATGTTTCTCCGGGCAGCTGAAAACTAGTATTATTTTTCACCCAAATTCACATATGTTTTCATTAGCAGAAAATAAAGGTTGAACACAAATGGATGACGAAAAAAAGTAGGGGTATTACCCAAACATGAGAAAGGAATCTTTCAACATGAACATTTACAAGTGTCTTCATATACCCAGTATATTTACTTCCAGTCACTTTGACAAGTAAACTTTAGACAAATTCATATTGACCTGACTGGTTAAATACTGTAACAATGGATTCTACAAAAGGACCAAAAGAAAGCAACTGTTCTAGACACCTAGTTCTGCATTTCTGACCATGGCAGACATAAATGAACAGTCTGGTCATGTTCTGCACTCTTTAGTCTTCAGTTGATGATTTTATCCCACACCCCTTAGAACAACAGATGGTTCAGTCCAGATAGACGGATGAACTGTTCTATTTTAGAAACAAAGTGGTGTCTGGGTTCATGTTCAGATTTCAACTCCAATTAGTTAGTCACAAAAATTTGTCTTGTATGACTTCCTTGTAAAAGTAGATTTCATCACGGTTAGTTGCCAAGTCTGTTGTTAAAATGTATTCATGTTGCCAAGCAAAATACTCAAAGTATTAATGAAATATGCTATATTTGTACTTAAAATTTCACTTCATTTATGTCTTCCTGTGTATGTTAATGTGTTTCATGTCTTCATATTTGTAGAATAGTTTAAAATACTCAGCCCCAACCAAAGATTAAAGTTCCCCTTGTAAGGCACTAATATTGTACACAGGTATGACCAGATTGAACAGTTCTTGTACAGATTATTGTTCTCCAATAGGCAGATTGCATTACCCGCTTGGCAAATTATTGTTACAATTTGGCAGATTGCATTTTCGGCTTAGCAAACTATTGTTCTACAATTTGGCAGATTGCTTTTTTTGCTTGGCAAATTATTATTCACCAATATCACAGATTGAATTTATTGTTCACCAATATGACAGATTGTTTTCCAGATTGGCCATTTTGAAAAAGCTGGCATATGATTTTCAGGTTATTTCAGATAAGAATTATTTCTTACATAAACCATAAGATTATGTCATTCAGAAGAAGATGTTATAGTAATGGAAAACTACAGCACACTATTGATACTGCAAAGTTAACTTTCAAAGGGAGAGAGATCACACTTAATTAAATGATATAAAAACTTTATTCTGTTCAGATTGTTAAACAAAAAATCTGAATCAGGAGCTACGGTTACATCTAGTTTCCATGGTGACGGAGAAACTTACTATTAATTCTTTCAGGGAAGAAATGATTAATCGTGTCTGAAAGGTGTGGCATGCCGTAAGGGTAAAAGGTAATTTATGTCTAGAAAAGATTATTTGTGATGAAAATGATGTTTATGCCTTATTATAATGGTTAATATCGGTAAAAAAAAATTGGAGACAAAAAAATGGGCACAGACTCTCTGTTATTTATCCGAGGCACAGAGTCACTGTTACAGCAAATTTTCAGTTTGTGTATGTCTATCTACAGCCTCTTCTCAGGTGAATCTTGTGGAGAGAAAAATATTACACGCACAGCTCTGTTCAGTCAATAATGTGACACCTTAGTTCGATAGCAGGTGTCACAGTATGATATTTTTGTGACATGTTATATCTCTGCTGTTAAAAAAGTGCTATATTGTGGAATATTTTTGGTGCCTGTGTTTACATCAGACTATTTGGGTGTGTTACCAGTGTTTCTATCATTTGTTGTATCTTCTTTAAAGCTATTCACAGGTGATCACACTTGTATGGGAATGAATGATAAAGTATTTACTGAAAACTTACATTGATGTAGGAAGTTATATTTTCTGTAGTATATTTGCATTGCAGAATGGCCTACCTATTAACTTCATCCATTTTCTTGAAAAAAAAACTTTTTTTTAACCAGACAGTATGAAAACCTGACGTTAGTGGGAAGTTTAATTACGTTCCACCTGGCAAATAGTTTATTGCACCTTTTATGGTATTATGGTTAAGTTGAAACATAGTGTCTTTGTTTTATTCTTTCTATGTGAATCATAACCTGACATTTGTACCCTTTTTTCTGATGAGCTTTTATGAAAAAAAATGTTAAACACCTTTATGATTTAATTGGAGTTAACGAAATACTGCTGAAAAGGGGCTATGCTTAAGTTTGAAAAGTGGTAACTAAAATACTGTTGATGATGGTTTGTACATACATGGAACATGGTCAGATTGACAAAGTTTTAGATTGAACGACTGTAATAATTTTGGTGCATTACAGGGGAGATGGGGTAAAATTGTGCGAATGAATCTGATTTGAACAAAGAACTTGATTTGTTACAATGGTCCAATAATTGTGCTGAGTGTGTAATTGCTTAATTTTTTCATACTTTCTGTGCTTATTTATTGATATATTTTCATGTTAGTTATATATTTTGCATGTCTTTGTAGTGCTAAACATCATATTTCTTCTTTTTCGGTGATCATTACACGCGTGATTTGTTTTTGTATTATTTTATTTTGTTTTGTTCATGACAGAACTCCTAGCTTCAGCAAGAGTGTGTTTTTGTTTGTCAATTTGTTTGTAATTTACGCTCATAAAACCAGTGTTTCCTGTATTTAGGGAAACAAGCTGTTACTTCCATTGAAATATTAGCTTTGGCTTTCAGATAATTCTTGCAAAGTTAGCTTTCTTTACAAGCGCAGGAGCATACTCTAAAAGGTTTTCATAGGTGGGTAGACTCAACATCGGTACATTATTTAAAAGTTAATAATATAAGTGGATATGATAAATGAAACCCATCATGAATTCAAATTGCATAGTTTGGTTTTCCAACACAGTGATGTTGTCAATCTATATGCAAAGTGTCGGGAAGTGTCTTGCCATGCGTACATTTGTCAGTCATTTCAATGAAGCAGGCTAATACAATCTAACACATTATAACAGGATACAGGTTTCGTCTAAGAACTGCTAGTGAAGTTAAAAGTGCCTTTTAGTTTATGTAACAAGCCAGTTTGCTTATGTACATATGCACAAAGTGTGAGAGTAAGAGTATTACCTATTTCAGAGCATATTGTGTTTGGTATGATAAGACAAGTGTTTAGGACGACCTTAGCTTTTTACTGCCGACCTCAACATTTTGATAAGAAAATGATCAAAAAGTAATTTTCAAGTGTTTTTACAGCTAAGAAGGCCAAACAATTTTTTAATTTCAAGCAACCGACCTTAATATTTTAGAAAAGAGACCGATAACACATTCATTATTTTGTTTGGCCTTACTAAACATTTTGGAAATGTAATCCTTTAAGCACTCTTGCAGTAACACAGATATCTACGTGTATTTCGGTTTTATTGTTTGTTTTTTTTCCCGCAAGTTTCTTCCGAAATCCGCTCGCAAAATAGCAACTACATCATTAAGCTAAAATACAACTTTTTTCCAAGAGGAGGTCTACGTGCTGGCCCTTTCAGTTGCAAAAACATGACTGCCATGTTACAATGTATTTTATTTCATTTGTTTTTCAATTATTACTGTAATCATGTATCTGATAGTTAATGAACATTCCATATGTTCATATCATGTGATACACTGTTCAAATTGTTACTGATTCTTTGAAGCAAAATTATATCAAAACTGCTTGGTGCAATATAGCTGTAACATGTATGCTGCAAAAGAGAGAGATGCATCAATATTGCACTTGGATGTTGTATGTTGACTTTCATAATTCCATCGTAGTTTGACTGTTCAATGATTAAGAAAGAGAAATTCCGTGCATCATGTGACATGATTTTTGTAAATTTCATGGTAAAACATTATAGGATGAGTTAATTACAAAATAGTCAAAAACTTTCTTGGCGTGACTCTACTGTTAGGTTGAGTCCTGTTCGGAATACCAAGGGAAAGTATTAAGATCCGCTGTAGTGAAGTACGTAAGAGTTCTCTGTAAAATCTAAATGGAATTACGAAAGTTCACGTCCGCCATGGATTTATGTATGGTTGCAAGCACGAGTCTTGATCGATGCACTCTTGGATATTCAACTGAGGACGTGCATACTCAATGAATGCATGTCCAATGAGCTATACGAATCATGGGCATGCACCAGTCTACTATGTATTTGGATTGAGGACAAATGTACCTAGAGCACATTCCGAATAAGTGAATGTGCACCCTTCTCAGTGCTTGCGACCTGATGATTGACATGCTTCCTGCTCATGTTTCATACTTGCTGAAATAGAATGATTACTGTGCAATCATATTGTTGATGTATTATGTGTATAAAACATTAAACTGTATTCATGTATCAGCTTCTACATTAAATAACTTTTTCCATCTTTAAACTATCGGTACACGAAATTGAAGTACCAGGACATCTTTGAAAGAAAATGTATGTGTATGTTAAAATGGTATTTTCAATAGAATGATATAAAGAATAAAAGTCTTGGAGTAGGTTGACATAAGAATGTCAAGGAGGCGAAACTATTAATGCTCCAGACATAACTACATGTTCCTAGTATTCAACTGTAGACTTGTTTGTGCAAGATTATTTTCTCTTTTTGCTGTATTCAATAATATATAAAGCCTCTTCTCTACGCATTCAAAACATAAAGATAAATCCAGTATCAGTCCGATTTTTGTAGAAGATTATCTGATAAACTGATGCTTCTGAAAATTTATTTAGAGAATACCTGGTTCAAATCAATACCACTTTCAGGATTGGTTGGTTCAAATTAATCAAAGTTTCACTATTGGTTGGACAAAAGAACCTGGCCTAAAACATAGATGTTTTAAATTCTTCCAACACTGAACATATTTCAATTTCCCCATCAAAAGGAAGAGAAATTACACACATTGGAGAGTACTGTGAAGAAAACTACCATTTTGAATACTGGAATAAAAATCATTTTCATTTAATTTACTGTACAAAAAGAGTTGAAATACTATTGTAATACAGGGCAATTTTCAAGGAAATTTTTATATTAAAACTGATATAAGAACTGTCTGTACAATTTACTTCGTTTAAATCCAGGTAAAGTTTTCATTTATAAAATACCACCGATCAAACTATATAACTTACATACTTTATACACTTCTTTTCATGCTAAAGCAATAAAATATTACTTTTACATGACATGCCTTAGTTATTATTCTACAAAGAAATTCTCAAGGAACAGCAGTCCCTATATGGTGACAGTTTTGACATACACTGCTACAAGCGGTGACAAAGACCAAAGTCTTTGCTAGGAGCAATTTTATGCGACTGCGCCCATAAATAATGCATACGCACCATAACCTACAAAGTTTCAATTAATTCTGGCCAAACAGTTCTCCGAGCACAACATTTCGACGATATGCACAACTAAGCTTGGTAGTTCCCATCACTTGTGTGAAGTTTCAGCCGGTGGTTGCTGAGAATTAGTATCTCCATAATATGTATGAAAAAAATCAAAATTTTCAATGGATTTCGGCCTGTAGTGAAATAGCGCAAACAAATATCCTATGTATGAAAAAAAACAACCGGAAGGGAAATAACTCGGATGAAAATATGCCAACTAGAATCTTGTGGAATTTGAATTTATTTTAAACCAGTGGTTGCCGAGAAATAGCACACCGGGCAAATTTATTCTACGGACGAACTTGCGTGATTTCAATATAGCACCTCTGTTGGTATAAAAACCATTTTGCCTCATCCTGTCCGATTTAAAAGTTGTTTTCCTTTTTTCATTTTATTCACCCTGTTAAGCGTATGTCCGAAGCATAATGTTCGTCACATTGATAGGTTTTGAGTAATGCCACTACTCAAAACCTGTCATTTGATACCAGAAACTTCCTGAAAAATGGATGATCAGAACACTGAATGACGTTAAATCTTATCGTTAAAGTCTCTATAAACAAGTATTAATGGAAATATACTAAACACCATCTGCCTGTTTCCTTCTTTATTTAATTACCAACCCTTCCAATATCTGCCAGCTTATTTAAGCTATCGATGCACAAAAGCTATCATGTTTTGCATTTATGAAGACAGTGGGTAGATACTTCTGTTTCATGACTTTCAAAATGATCAAGTTGTAAAATTTTCATATGGAAGAGAAGTTTAAGGGTGGGTGTCCGAAAGAAGATCACCAATGCAATATCCCATGTTAAGTCTACAGCGGATTTAACGTTAAATCAAGATTCTCTGCCATGTAATTTGAACTACTCGATCATTCTGAAATTCATGCGGAAGTATCTAACCAGTGTCTTCATAAATGCAAAACATGATAGCTTTTCTGCACCGAAAGCTAAAAATAAGCTGGTAGATATTAGAAGCGTTGATAATTAAATAAAGAAGGAAAAAGTCAGGTGGTGCGTTAGAAGTTTCGTTTAATATGTATTGGTGGTACCTCCAACTTTCGAATCTTAAAATTCGATTTCCTTGAAAATAGAGAAAAAACCAAGGTGGGGAATCACATGATCAAAATAGTCTCTAAACAAAAGTAGATCTATGAAAATGTTAGAAAATTATGATTACCATTTAACTGTAAATGTAAAATGTAGCCTAAGTCTTCCTATCATATGGCAACATGAAAGTATTTTAGAAGATAGTCACGTGATTGTGCCGCGTGAACGCTTCAAAAATAAATTATTTCAGTTTCTTGAAGTGTTCAGCATAATCGAAAGATGAGTGTGATTGAGAAATGTGTTACCTTTATGCTGACATATGATAGGTACAAATAAACGGCTTTCGGTATTTTTAAAATCATTTTTCAAAAGATAATTTTGATCATGTGATTCCCCGCTGTGAAATTTCTTCACTGCATGTTGATGAAATTTGCGTTACTTTATATACACTGTACAAAAATTGTCCATTTGATTCATATACAGTCAAAACTGTGAACAAACAGGCAAAAGTTCCCACGATAAGTGTTCACAAGTTATCGATATCGAAATGTATGTATATTACAGATATTACACATTTCAAACATATCAAACAGTATATTGTAATCATTATTTTTTAGGGTGGATTTGGTTTGTAGGTTTCTCATTGTAACTAGTAATTCTAGTAATTAGTTAGTTATTTTATAATGATCAAAACCGTTTCTACACAGAGTCACAGCCTTCCCAGAAGTATTGATTTGCAGGTAAGAAATTGAAATTTGATGCAGATATTATCTTCATTAGTGAGAATTCAGCGTCATTTATTTTGTAATGTCATCCAAATGGTGATTGTACATGTTTCTGTCAAGCAATTATTTCAACCATACGGTAATGTAAACACAGACATTATGTGGCTTACCATACAGAGGTTAAATGTCGTCGTTGCCAAGTCCAAAAGTCGTTACTCGATAATAGGCATAATAACATACATTTCGACATTAATGGCGGGATTGCAATGGTGCAGATGCGACTTTTGTCAAATTATCTTAGCTTTGCATCTATCAGTTTATTTTGGATCAACACGTCTTATATTCACATCCGATACAACTTTTTAGCCGTTGACATGCGATATTTTAGCCGTTGACATGCGATATTTTAGCCGTTGACATGCGATATTTTAGCCGTTGACATGCGATATTTAGCCGTTGACATGCGATACTTAGCCGTTGACATGCGATATTTAGCCGTTGACATGCGATATTGCATATATCTATAGGAAATCAATGTACTGTATTTCTGATATTGCACTGTGTAAGGGGTGGAGCTTAAAACTGTGATCTATCTACAATAGAGAACAATTACGATGACACGACAGAGCAAATGTGCCATTTACAAAATAGAGTACTGTTGACTCGAATAATGAGGCTAAGTCTCCTTGAAATAACATAATTATTCTCGCAAACGGTACTCTATTTATTACATACATACATATCTATTGGGGTTTTTGTGTTGGAAACGTTTCTGTCCTTAACATGAGTGCAATTAAACACAATCGTTTTTTTATGTTCCTCCTGAAAAGTAAGAAAAATAGACTGATTTGCAACGACGTTGTGTTGGTTTGCCTTCCTGTTTGTGTTTTTCTAATGACCAATTCCCGCCTCGACTAGATATACTGTCCGTCCATAAATATCTGACACCAATGTATATTACTAATGCCTTAATACATACACTTTATAAGTATTCAAGCTGCTAACTTAACTTTTTTAAATAAAGCTTTGTATGCCTGTTGAATAAGATAAACAATTCTCGCTTACAATACCCTATAATACAAGAACTTCATATATGTTCGTTTCCGAAAATTTCGGGTGCAGGCAAAGCTTTCTTAACTACTCCGCAGTATTTGATGTCGAAATCAACTATCATGTCAAAATTTCGACACACTATTTTGATCATCTACAATCTGTAATGACTCTTTATTCAAAAAATCATACTTGATATATCAATATCAATTCATTATGAAACTTATAGTTCTTGTATATATGGATTATTATGTTTTGTTGTTTATTCTTTGCCATATATAGCACTCAAACTGTAAATCAAAACATAACTAAGTTTTTAATTTCAAAGTTTCCATGTTCTACCCCTACACTGCGCGCGTAGAAGCAATGCTATTCGGACTTTTAGACAGTTGTGGTGACAAACATTACAACCCTGTTTACACCATATATACTATATATACATATCAAGCGTTTTTCGATTTTCTATTTCTAGAAAATGGGAAGTCTGAAACGTGTCAACTTCGTACGCAATCGCTATTACTTATCTAAATATTCTACCGAAACCTTGTTAAGACTTTCTAATACAATTCCTGTTATGGAAGTGTTCCATTCTTAGACGTAATTGCCACGCCGTTGGTTGTTTTTTTATGAAAAGGTATCATTTACCAGAATCACGAAATTCAATATAGTCAAATAATATAAAAACTTGATAATTATGTGTGAAAATAATAACCCTTTTTAGTGAAACGCATGATTATCTTGATGTTATTTGAATGACGCACTGTAACCAGATACCAGGTGTCTTATGATTTATCTGCAAACATCATATAATATACTTTTCTAACAAATGTCGTACCTTGGTTTCTATGACAACTGGTCAGGTGTAAACCTCGCTTTTGTTAACCAGCATCAAGCGGCTGCCAGACGTTGTTTGTTGCCAGAGACATACACACAAATGTCTAGTTTACAGACTGTAATTAACTTTTGACAGAGATTTCCGGAAAATTCTACATTATTCCAGTTGGGTATGTTATTTTTCATTTATAAGACCTGTAATGATATATACGTTTTATATAAATACATTTAGTTAACTGCCAGTCTAGATGCATTAGATTAATGTTATTATTTTATACAACTAATAGACCAACAATACGGCTGTGAAGAAGTTTGTAATTAAGTTTAAATATTTTATTCAGAATATCATTGTTTTAGTTTATTAAAACCTAGATAAAGCGACTTACGAGAGCTTAAAAACACCACTATAGACACAAGCAAAGCAAGAAAGAAAAAAAAAAGCAAAGCAAGAAAAGCAAGACTGACTAACAGTTGGGTTGTGTAGAGATTAGTTTTAAATATTTGATATTACTCCTGGTTTTTTTTTCTGGTTTTTTTTAAACCTACGTAAAACGACTTATCAGAAGAATATAAATACCAAAAAAGACGAAAACAAGAAAATAATGATGTTTCGGTGTATGAAAATATTTAGTTTTGTGTACCTCTGATATAACATGTTTGTTGGGGTTTTTTTTACTTGGTATATATGGAAAACTTACCCGCCTAGATAAATATTACCCGATGCCAGTCGTTGCTATCTAAATTGGTATTATCCTTCAAAGTGACCATCATAATTGTTTTAAGAAACACATAAATCAAGGATTTATACTTTTAGAAAAGTGGATATGACCGACATTATAACCTAGATATATGAATCTGTACACAAAGTTTTACCGCTATTTAATGTGGTGTGAAATCTAGAAAATAATGCTTGACTATCCTTGCAAAAAAAAAAAATCCACCCAGATTCTTACGTAAATTTTCATTTATATCTGTCAGTAAGAAATGTATTTCAGTATACTAGTACCTCATACCGTACCTGCTTTAAAAACATTTCGTGTGTTTTAGCACATTTCTGGACCATATGTTATATATTTCAAAATAGTCTCGGAAGCGAAATTAAAAAAACACTGCTTAACTGTTAAACAACATTCTGCAAATGCTCTGGAAATTACGGAAACGTATATTGACCCCCTTGATATATATAAATTAAGTTAGTAAAAATCATTCTTTTTCTATTTTGAGCCTATATATAAGTTCAAATTTTTTACCGTTCTATCTAAGAACGAATATACAAAGTTCAAATTTACTGTAGTTAGTTTGTGTTTAAATAAAGAAATAGGTTTTTATTAGTCATTCATACTCTTTTTACCAATTTTATTGTAGTAGATCTACATAGTGAAAAGTTATGTTTCATTTATGCTGAAATGTATGTAAACTTAAAAGTGGAGGAAGTTAAAAGTGAGGGAGAAATATTTCTTTGTGTTTT
>JAUMHA010376476.1:0-12824 GCA_032359765.1 Saxidomus gigantea
AATACTTCTGTGAAAGTTTGGTTGAAATCCGTTGAGAAATGTAGGAGGAGTTGCGCACAGAAGAAATTGTTTACGCCTGCCCGCCCGCCCGTCCGCCCGCCGACATACCCCAATCTAATAACCAGGATTTTTCCTTCGGAAAACCTGGTTAAAAATGCTCTGTACTGATGACAGAAACACATTTCTCTGCTCAGTCTTGTATTTCTGGGCAACAAAAAAACTGTGCAGTGTAAGCAGCTTTGAATATTCTGGAAAAAATTATCTTAAAATGTCCATAAATATCAGATCTCATGTTGTTAACAGTTACAAACATGAACACAAGTTTCACACAAGGACATTACTAAAAGCATAAGACGTTCTCCTCACTCAAATGAGCAAATAAATACATTAACCTGTATACAGGGAGTTTGCAGAACACAGACAACAAATTTATGCAAAGCAGGCTTTTTAGGCAATCTCTGTTCATAGGAATGAAGACTGACTGCGTACTGACATCTAGACAAAGTTTACAACAATAAAGAATACATGTTTACAAAAAAGACACAAATCTGGAATTTCTATTTGCAACAAGTGTGAGTATCACTAACAGTAATACAAATGATAGACATTGAATAACACAGATGGAATGTTAAGAATGGCAATGACACAATGCTTCAATGTATCCAATACAATCCAGTTGTTACAAGCAAGTTGTCATAATATGTAATAACCAAATGCTATGTACATTTTCTGAGACATTCGAAATGATAAGAATGCGACTGATGACGCCTTTCTTTCAAATTACACATGTATATGTGTCACTGTAAATACCCGTCAATCTTCAAATCTTCATAATGGAAATGAGCCATTAATACTTCTACAGGAAAGCTATTTTTCAAAAATTACTGCTATTCTTTCTCACATGATTCTACACTCAAGCAATACACTTGCTTAAAGATCAAAACTTTGAAAAGCCTGTTGTCCCAGCATGACATGGTACTATATGCAAAATCTGGCACAGTGGAACACAACATCTTAAAAAACTACACTCTAGTATGAGCTAATGTACGGCTTACTGTCACAGAAAATGAAATGATGGTCAAATCACTGAAATTATACAGCAACAGAACAGTTCAACCTGGCACCAAATGAAACTTGACAAAACTCCTCATCCGTCAAACCTGCTAGTCCAGAAGGCTTGAAGGTTGAAAATACTGCTGTACTACAGCCCCACATACTTCCAGTAACATGTACATACATGTCTTTATCATGCTCAATGATGAATGTTTTATTAATCACTGTTTATTCATCATACTCGTGTGCCAGAAAGTGATAGAGAAATGCAGACTTCTTCATGTCCTCAGATCTACCTTGCTGTCGACGCAAGTTTCTCGACACATTTGACATTCTCACAGGCGGAGGTCGTAGAAACACATCACCAAACATCTGGGCTGAAAGTATTTAAACAGAACTATAGTTAAAAGATTAAAGTAATTCAATAACATACAGAGGTTACTGAAATTTCAAGTAAATTGCCATTGAAAATTGCAGATTCAAAGTAAGAGGGTAACTGCTCCCCTGATCTTGTCTGCAGTTGGTTTGTGTCTAGCTCCAGTTGATGAGGACCTTTTTTTTCTTAATTTACATTGGAAGTTGGAAGGTAATAGGTTCATTATCCAAAGTTTAGTTATTCCCCATCTGCCACCATCTTTAAGTCAATACAAAACTTTATGAAGCATTTGTCTCTAAAAGGTTGTTAATCATTACAGAGCCACACATACATACAACAGCACAAGAGTTACAATTTGACTGACCTCAACAGAACATCCAGTAAAGAAACATTATAGACTCAAAGGAACATAAAGTGATGTGGCTCAATAGAACTACAAATTATTATATCAAATGAACATAACCAACCACAATAGAACAAGTGTTGCAATTTGACCGACCTCAACAGAACAAATTAATGCAACATGACAGACTCAACAGAACAACAGGTGATGCAACTTGACAGACTCAACAGAACATCAAGTAATGCAACATGACAGACTCAACAGAGCAACAGGTAATGCAACTTGACAGACTCAACTCAACAGAACAAAGTAATGCAACTTGACAGACTAAACAGAACATCAAGTAATGCAACATGACACACTCAACAGAACAACAGGTGATGCAACTTGACAGACTCAACAGAGATCAAGTAATGCAACATGACAGACTCAACAGAACAACAGGTGATGCAACACAACAGTCCTCAACAGAACAAGTGTTGCAACATGACCAGCCTCAAAAGGACAAATACTGATGCAACAACACGACAAACCTCAACAAGTGTTGCAGATCTAGACACATATGATTCTGGAAGTATTTCTTCATTATTGGAACAATGTTACTTTATGGGCAATGGCATGAATAAACTAAAAGGCCCTGGTTAAATCAAAATGACAGGGGAAAATATGTAAAATACATCTAAATGCAGAACATTTATTGTTGATATGCAAATTTAAATAATATAAAATCCTAGTAAACATATGCAACACCGACAATATGACAGCTATAAAATATTGCATGAAATAAATCTGATATATTGATATGTTCCAAACATAATCAGTGTATAAATATCTGAGTTTATGACTGAAATAAAGCAGCTACTGCACTGTGCAGACAGTAACATCCAGTCTAAGCCTGGCTGGCTATAATCTGTCCAGAGAAAACTTTTTATGCTTCTTGTTCAGAGATTTTTGTAAAAAAAGATGTTCCTTTCAAACTTTCAGAAGTACCTCAGTATACATTAAGAATGTAGTAAATTTACTCCCCAATTATCATTTAATTTGTTGCCATAGACCCGGGGATATATAATTTTATTATTCTTATTTTGAAGAAATGCATTATATTTATATAACCTATGGTTTATGACAAGATTTTTTATGGTTTTCAAAAAGATATAGAAGAATGAGCCATACCCTCTGGTGTCATGTTTTTGACAAACCTTAGTCATTTCAATGAAATACGGTAGTAGTGTCAGCCAAGAAACAGTTCTTTTTAAATTATTGTGAAATTATGGCAATTGTCAAAGATCTTCAAACCATTAGAATACTGATCACATCCGTAGGCAGCTATTCTATTCGTTAAATCAAAATTATTTCAAGGTGTTCTGTAGAATTATTTTGAAACTGGAAATCAGTGTTTTTTGTAGAATTTTTAAGTTTATCTATCTTCAGACATTCAATTGCGCTAATTCGGTCAGCTAAAATCAAAGTTGAGCATCATTATATTTCTATTTAAAGGGAAAGAAAACAATGGAAATACACAAGGCATTGACAAGAGTTGCTGATCCTGCAGCTGCCATAGGCAACTGTGACTTTCCATACTAGAATCAACAGTAAAGTGAGTGGCACTGGTATAAATCAAACATGTTACAAAAAAGTACTGACAGTGGTTCAACATAAAACTTGGTTGGTTAATACTGACTAATTACCTAAGCCACTTACCCAAGTATTTTATCTCTAGATTATTGAATTTAGCTTCTTCTAGGAGTTGCCGTAAAAATGCACAAAGATATTTGAAAACATTTCTATGGCAGTCAGGCACAGTGGATACCACCTGAAAAAAATTTCATATTGTCAAATTTATATACACAAAAATAATTGACGGGAAATTCTATTTTCTAGAATCACATACAGTTTAAGAACAAGAACTGATTATATGACAAAAAACTGTTTTACTATTCAAATTTGCAAAGCAGAGGCTAGGATTCGAACCTGTACTGTACAGCCAAAGTGCCTAACAATATAATATAGGAACTTCTAGGACAATGCAAATGAAATAACCCCAAATCAACGGAAATACTAAACTAGCTAAATAAATTTCTTAAGGAAGGGAGATAGATCTGTTATTCTGTAAGTACTCATTCACAAGGAGTTGTCCTCTAACAGTAAGACTGAAATATTTACCACATGACCGTAATTGTTAATACATGCCTAAAACCCCAAAAAACAAACAAAAGCTTACTTGTTTACACAGAAGGAAGCTATTGGCACAATCTAAGCACGTCTCATAGAGGCAGTATGGTATCACAGGTTCTGCCAGCGACTCCAGGAACAGGATCACAGCCTCGGCCACGGAATGTATACTGCCAGCTGATCAAATGTCAAGGTCGACTTGTGAATAACCCAAAACATACTAGTGCAGTTTGTAATGAAATAAGTACTTATGGCTATGTGATGATTCTTTTGCGCTTTATACAAGAAAGATACAAGAAGCTTTATTCAATGTCAGACATTTTTTTAACAATAAACATTAGGTAAATAAGCTATTTGCTGACTAAATAACAAGTTTCTTAACATTAAACACATCAACAAAACAAGTACATGTTAGAGAGATGCCAGATGTATAAGATTTGATTGGTTAAAAGCAATTATATTAATTTAAAAGCAATTTAAAACAAATTTTATAGTAAGTTACAACACATCATCTTTTAACAAGTTCATCTTTTAAGTTAAAATAAATATATCTATATATATATGAATATAAATGTATCCATATTGATCCATTATCCAGTAGCTTGAATTCTGCTAGATTTGCTTCATTTGAAAATAGGCTAGATTTTGTTTGAGAAATTCCTTCTTTTAGCTTAGTTTCAGACCAAAAGAAATTTTAAAAATATACCATTGTCTTGCTTTTAGTTCAGCTATGTAATTATTTATCTCTTTGTATACCTGGATTATGTGTTGTAACTTACTGTAACACAGAGAACAACAGACTGACCGATGCCCCTCGTCCCACTCCCAGACTGTATATTAAATATATGTAAACTTGTTTAAAAGAAATATCATAGAAAAAAACAAAAGAATGAGTGTCATATGTATTTGATACAGAGTAAAGGATACGCAACATTTCTGGTGTCCCTGTATCAAGGCAGTTCCTAACCTGATGAATCTCGGAATTCAGACCTGGCTGCCTAAATAAATCTTCCTGCAAACACAACAACAGACAAATAAAACATCTTCTCAAAATAAAACATACTGTATCTACTGCTTAGTATTTCTTACAAGTTACTAAATATTAATCAAAAGAAAGTAGTTGCATTTTTGCAGACCAAATTATATAGC
This sequence comes from Saxidomus gigantea, assembly GCA_032359765.1. Lineage (NCBI taxonomy): Eukaryota > Metazoa > Mollusca > Bivalvia > Venerida > Veneridae > Saxidomus > Saxidomus gigantea. Next base: position 5,094 of record JAUMHA010376476.1, read on the forward strand.
CAGGACATGTGACACTTTATATTCCCCTTTATCAAATTCTCATTCTAAATGGCATAAGCCAATAAATTGTGTTGAACTGTCCACATAATCTCTTAGGCTTACTTGCACTAGTTTCACTTCCTTAAAGAACCCTGTCACCTTCTCTAAATATCTATGAACCTATATTACTGTAAAGTGAATTTACATTCTTTTTGTCTGGATCAGATATTTAGGAGATGAGATTAAACCTTGTTAGGTGAATTAAGACAGCTGATTTTATCATAAAAATCCGACAGCTTCCTGTCTAGACATGCTTAGCTGAGAGGGAAAATAATGCTGCTATGGCAAAACTTTATCTCAGATAGTCTGGGGAAAAGGTCTTCAGAGTTAAAAAAAGGTCTTGAACTGATATTCTTAAGAAACTACATTGAAAACAAGAATGCCAAACTGTCATGTCATGTAGTAATTCATACAGTAAATGCAAAGATCATCAAAAACACTTCATCAACAATATAACAGCATGGACAGTTGTAGTAAATAAATCTTTAATAACTTTTGCAATGTGGCTTATTGAAAGAAATAGCTATCCATAAGCATTGGGTTAGGTTTGAGTACAATTGCATATATAGATAGATATTGCCAAGATAGGGAACGGACAGTCCTCATTTTGTAATTTTTTTTATAAATTCAAGAGCAGTAACTCCAGAGCGCTTTAAATGATCTGATTTGCAAGGTACTGTGCCTGTGATCATTTTGACTCAACTGAATACTGTATAAAGCAGTTTTGAAGAAAAGAAGAGTACTGTGCTTATAAGTTCAATTTTAGTAAATCAAGGGCAGTAACTCTTGAGTGACAATGATAGCCTAGCTGATTTTTTAACTTGACCTAGCTATCTTGCCCAAAAGCTTTTTAACCAGGTTAAGTGTTTCTGGATAAAAGGTATTTATATTAGAGAGCAAACAGTGCAATTGTTGATATTTTTGACAATTCAGGGGCAGTAACTCTGGATTGCCTTGGACGATCTAACTTATTTTTAACTTGGCCAAGACATTATGCACATATACATCTTGACCAGTTCTTTGTATTGCAGTAGAAGTCTAAAGAGTGAAAAGAGCTTATTTGGAGAACAGATAGGTGGAACAATGGGATGTGACTAACAAACTGTTATAATTGCTATGTTGTTTGAATGAATCAATTAAAATACACAAACCTGGTGTCTACCATACTGCCATATATGATCAACAAGACGGAAAATCTCTTTTGGACAAGCATACAACCTTACGCCCTCCTTTAGAATGTCTACATTGTCCAAACTGCCTGGACGTTCCTGAAATCAGAGGAACATACACTGTACTTATTCTACCCCTAATTACCTTGATAACATGTACATGTGACCAAGAGAAAGATATGAATCTGTACCCTTAGTGACAGTAAAGTTGACGATGTTGGTTTTAACATAACTTGATTCTCACAGTGAAATACATTTCGAGGAACTGCTTGTAACAACAAGTAAGACAAGAATCCAACTGCACATTTCATGTGAATTACTTTATACTTTTCAAGTTGTGTGAATACTATGTATTGTGATTCTTTAGTTTTTTTTATTTATTTGTGAAAATAAATATGTCACAAATAAAACACCTTTTACAATACTATTAAAGTACCTATTGTAAAAGAACTGAAAATAATTGCCTATGATATGACCAGTCATGTATTACAATGGAATGCGGAAATGAACCATGATGACATCATGACTTACCAGATCAACCAGCTGTTCAGTTGGTACCTCTCGTATAGGACCATGCATCTGTACCAGAGCTTCTATAGACGAGCCAAAAGTACTCACTAGATAGTTACCACTTATAGGAATGTGTACACAGTTAAGGGTAAAAAATTCTTTTAATGACGATTATATGTGGGAAAATACTATATACATCCTAGACACAACAAATGACTAGTTTCATTACTTATTCATGACATTGTTTAAAGAAAACATCTACGTATGCATTAAACTCTGCCTTTTTAAAGAAAAAACGTTTGTAACTTCCTACTTACGTCAATATCTGGTTTAGTCATATATGGTGAATAAGGGTAATCATGTATGACCATTTTATATTTTCATATTGTGGATGTGTTTGACTAATACAGACAGATGGACAGACAGGTCTAGGCAGGCCAGCCAGACCAGGGCAGTCGCCCCAGTCCACACTAAGACAGACAAACAAATGAACTAGCAAAAAGAGAAATAGACATTAAGATATAGAGGATAATTGTTGGTTTCGGTGTAAGATCACATTATAATTTCACAGAGTGGACACCAAAAGTGATATATTCACGACACAGCCACGAGTGAAAATATCTACTTTTAGTGTTCATGAGTGAATTTATAGTGATTTGACATCGATACTAACAATTTTTCAATAAACCACTGAAAATCCCTCCTTCCTAGTGGACATTTAAAATTCATACATTATAAAATATAAAAGTAAAATACATGTAGTATAGAACAGATCCTCTAAATAGTGATATCAATAACACTTGTTAAAAAATTTCAATTTTCTATTTTGTTCCCTCTGACTATATGAATGTCATACATAACAGACTTCAATTACTTGAGAAATATAAAGGATATGAAAAAGTCTTTTCCTCCATGTAAATGTAACACAAGAATATCTTCTATCTTCTCATGTCCACAGTTGAACCTGTAGGCTAAAGTTTTATCCACCATTACCTCTAGGCTTATCTCACAACTATCTCCTGTAATATACAAGTAAAACAAAGTGGATTATACAAAGTCAAATAATTCTTGTTAATCAAGTCTACAAGCTGAACCAGTCTGTTCATTGCAGTAATATGACCATATCTAAGCATGCTGCATGCAATTTTTAAGTCTGCTTATTCTTTAAAAAGTGATCTTCGGTTCTCATATATTTGTAGGAATTTTTACAAATATATAAATGTTCAGCTGTTGTTGTAATTTTGACTATGTGGCAAAAACTTGCTGCATGAATTTCGGTTTTGGTACTAAAACATCAACTTAAAACTTCTTGTTTTTCAAAGGAGATAAAACGAACAAATAAAAAAACTTTTAATCCTAAATGCGTAACTCAGATGAAAAGTGGAAACTTACCTGGTGGTATAACAGCCTTGTATGGGGTGACTTTCAACCAGGGTTTGCAGTATGAATCTTCCTCAAGTTTGACGATAAACTCGTAAGTAACAGGAACCTACAATCAGAAGAAAACACAGAATTGTATCACTCTGGCTACTTTTTCTCTAACAATGGTATGTCTACTTTTTTTCTTTGTTCTCTATAACTGAGAATACACCATCTGGAAAACAAACTCAAGCCCCAACTGCTAAATAGCTTTTAAAACTTAATTATACCCTAATATGTGTCCACATCAGCACTTGCCATCTTTTCACAATTAACTTTAGATAAAGATCAGTCTGTCACATAGCATTCAGTTGGTAACGGTTGCAACATATATTTATATACACATGACCAACTGGCTTGTGTGCTTACCCTGCAGTACTTGGTCTAACAAAAGACCACACTAAATGAAACGATGTTGATGTACAAAAATGTATATAAAAGTAAATTCCTACCTGACCAATGTTAGCAATCGCTAGAATCTGTTCCCGGGGTTGACTAAACTTCACATCCTTAAACTCAAACTGAAACATATATACATACAGTGCAACCTCACTAAAGAAAACACCCTTGGGAACACATAAGTGTTTGTTGTAGACAGGTGTTGTTCCAGAGAGGTCAATTTCTTATATAATTGACAGAATAGGAAAGAAAACATGTGTCTTTTATGGAGGTTGTTGCTATATGGAGGTTGTTGCTATATGGAGGTTGTTGCTATATGGAGGTGTCATTCAGAGAGTGGACTGTACATTAATCTGTACCTGTCTTTTCTCAAAGGATCAACTCACTAAGATAAACAGTATTCTGTTTTAAAAACTTCTCTGAAACTTTAAGTCCTGTTAAAATACACAAACCTTTCAAATTAACATTTACACTAATTTATAGCTTGACTGTGAAGAAAGCTTGCAGCTTAGAGTCACTCTCGAGTCCTTTTCCTGGAAAAGCCAGTACTGGTGTCATATGAGGAGGTACGGACATGAACCCAGTGGGTCTCGAACCCTCAATCTTAGCATATCAGTATAACATTTGTCAGCCCATTACATACTTAATATAGACAATCTTACAACACAAAACAAGTCTCAATCTTTTATTACATTATGTAATAGTTGGATCTTTATCTAAAAATCTCTATACTCTTATTTCATCAGATATTTTTTTACTGATTCATGTCATGAATAAGTGTTAACAATAATCGTACTTCCTGAATACAAGATGTTTAAATTAAAAATATTGAAAAGTGTTTTGTATATATAAATACTGGCTATACAAGTTTAACATGTAAGAAATAACAGTTACAAAAAAGGTTGTTTTTTTTTTAAAAGACACAAATATTTCAAAGTTACAATGTTACTTACTTCTTTCTGTGCCAGTGTAACTTGAGGTAGGTAGTCATTCTCCAATCTGTCAAGTTTTTTCATGATGTCTTCATATACTTTCTTATACCTATTCCTCTCAACCACTTTAATCTAACAGGAAGAGAAAGAATGTATTACTAAATACAATAATTTACTGTCAAATGACACAGTAAAAAATAGGCTGATCAAATAAAAATTGCTTAACATTTTCATTGTAAAATTCAGTTTCGAAGTTTATTAATAGAAAAGATCAGTCAAATGCATGTGGGCAAAATTAAGAAACATTAAATCTGCAAGCTTAATTTGACTGCTTTCTTCACTGAAAACGTTACATTACTTGAGCTGTTCCCAAGAAAACAGCCTCATCTATAAGAATAACTCAAAGGTTGGTTGCCACCACTGCCTGGACAGCATTTTCATTAACAGTTTGTTCCACTTACACACAATTTTGCATTGAAATATATAGCAATTTAGAGTTGAGATTTGCTCTGAAAAATGAGGTCCTACTTCTTGGAAAAATAACTGAAATTTCATTTTTTCATATTACAATATTGGAACTATATCTTGCGTTTTTAATGAAATTTGAGCATTTTATTGAACTGTAAAGGGTATAGAGCAAACTATGAATTTTAAAGCAAATATTGTCTGTAAGTTGGACATATTTTAGGAATAATCAAACTTAATGCTGTAGTTTGCTAATGCTCCCTTGCAATAAATTTGCTTATTTCTGTAATATAGACCTATAACCTATATAATACATGTACTTATTTCGTTAACCTTAAGGAAACTAATAAAACAATCCTTCACTTTTTCAACAATATATTACAGCTCTGTTACTTCACACATAATGATAAAATATTTTTAAATGTTTAAACTCATTTAAATTAAAAATGCATTCATACTGATCCAATTCCTATTAAATAAATGAATATTAACTTTCTTAATCAATTTATGTGTAATTAATATTCCACATGCTTTTACAGGACGTGTTTCACATGATTCACTCACTAATATCACTAAATAAAGACATTTTAAGACATGAACTTCTTACACAAGATGAAGTCATAAGTACTATGGTATATTTACTGTGAGAATGATTCCTTAATGTATTAATATCTTTACATAATTACGTTATCAGTTCTAATTTCATCCATAGTTATCTCAAGTTTCAATAGTACGTCATCAACTGTTTTCGTTTTTTATTTTGGATTAAATGTCAGTTGTTTAAACATGTAGTAACACTTGTTTAAACATCAGTTCTGGAAGACTTTCAAAACAACTACAATATTCTATAGCCATACACTTAAAGTTATACCAATCAAATTCAAGTCTAGTTAAGCTTATACATGTATTAATTTCTTTATTCTTTTTCACTAAGGAAGTTCTTACAACTTAGATTTATTGCTCTTGAGACTCACTCCACATTGAATCAACCTCATAGAGAGAGCTAATGTGGAAATATTATGTATGGCCGACATGGCTGTGGTAGGGATCGAACCCGGGACAATCAAATCCTGACGCAAACATGCTACCACTGTGCCTCCTCTCAAATTCCAGATGATCAAGTCAGTCAATTATAGATATGTGGCAGGGTACAGTGAAAGGAACATACATGCAGTATGATGTAGGCATCCGTTAAATAATTTAAACAGAAAGAAATTACAAGAGCTGTCCCTCACAAGTGACGAATGCCCCGAAAAAGGTGTCTCACAGTCTGTGTCCTCTCCATGTGCTCAATAAGTGTGCTATGTAATTTTAAAATCCTTCCATGCATGACAGAGTTACCATGCATACAGTATTCCATTTCTTTTAAACACTAAGTGTGACCTTGACCTTTGAGGTAGGGACATGGGTCTTGCACGCTACTCATCAGCTTGATGTGCAGAACATTTGTTATTTTAAGTCACAAGTTATTTTAAAATCCTTTAATGTATGACAAAGTTATAGTCCGGACATAAATGTATGCATATATAGAGGCATGCATTACCTTCAAACTCTAAGTGTGACCTTTGAGCTAGGGACATGGGTCTTACACGCGACACATCCGCTTGATGTTCTAGACATTTGTGTCAAGTTATTTTAAAATCCTTCAATGCATGACAAAGTTACAGTATGGACATGAATGTGTGCATATGCATATATATAGGATTCCATTACCTTCAAACTCTGAGTGTGACCTTGACCTTTGAGCTAGGGACATGGGTCTTGCACGCGACACGTCATCTTGATGTTCTAGACATTTGTGTCAAATGATTTTAAAATCCTTCAATGCATGACAAAGTTACAGTACGGACACGAATGTATGCATATATGCATACAGAGGCATCCATTACCTTCAAATTCTAAGTGTGACCTTGACCTTTGATCTAGGGACGTTGGTCTTGCACGCGACACGTCGTCTTGATGTGCTAGACATTTGTGCAAAGTGATTTTAAAATCTTTCAATGCATGACAAAGTTACAGTACGGACACGAATGTGTAAGTGGGGACGCACAGATGGACGGTGCGATTTTAAAATGCCACCCTTCAGGGGCCATAAAACTTTTTTAGAAGGATTTTATATCATGACAATAATCTACAAATCTTATAGAACTATTAAAACTAATAGGGAATACCAGTAAACACAATTTTTACAGATCAAATTAACATGGAGCATCAGACAGTCTACATTAAGAACACAAGAGTTTGTTTTAGGTTTCACACAATGTTAAGATCAGCCTACACATTCTTGCTGTCTATGTTCACTGATCCCACAAACACGTATTCCACAATAGTTTTTTCTTTTTGTTAATTGTCACTGCCGACCCTAGGATTTCTCTTCTGGTGAAACTGCCAAGACTCCTGACAGGACCAGGTTGAAGAGAGTGATACAGATATAAGGGAATCCAGACTCTAGTTCTTTACAAAAGATCCCTTGGTTCTATGTGCCTGGTGTATAGCACTAATACCAGCAAAACTAACTCTGGGTTTCTAACCAGCTCATCTCTAGATGCACGGGAAACACTGAAAAGCATTTCTGAAATTTCTAGTGCCCGGACGGGATTCAAACCATGGACCTCCAGATTGGTAGTTCAGAGCGTTTTTAGCCACAGACTTCCCAAAGGTTCATGACCACACTTGACATTTCACCCATTGACTCACAAAAGGTTGATGACCACACTTGAGATTTCACCCATTGACTCACAAAAGGTTTATGACCACACTTGACATTTCACCCATTGACTCACAAAAGGTTCATGACC
>JAUMHA010376487.1:0-12824 GCA_032359765.1 Saxidomus gigantea
ATTAGCTCTACCTGTTTCATATCATGTGTGCAATTGATCTAATACAGAGTGTAATATTGTAAAGTTGAATAATAATATGTGATATACTGCGATGCGGGAAACCTATTTTAAAACGTCATGTATATAGTAAATGTGGTATGTGCAGAGGTAAAAGAAGTGTTTTTCTCGAAATTATCTAAATCAAACATCAAGTATTCAATGCAGTTTGGAGTGGGATTTGATTCAGAAAATCGTTTTGCACGGAAAAAAACCGGGTGAGTTATTTCTTGTTTACACAAATGCCTTAAATATGCGATTCGAGTTTTCAGTTGTTTCAAATCTTGTATTTATATATGATCCATACAACATGGCCATTATTAGATTGGGCGGCGAGCCCATACCCCACGCATCTGTGTGTCAACTGTTTGATAATAAAACTGGATGCAGTTTAACTCAAAATAATATTTCGAAACGTACAATTTTGTCCAATCAGCGGCATATTTTGTTTTTCCTACAGACTGAGCCTGCATCGAGTTCAAATCGATATGAGAAAAGGAAGTCACAAAGTCTGACAATAAGACTTCAGAAATCACGTCGTCGTCGGCCAAAGCCTCCTCCGCCGACAGACGAACCTAATGAACTTTATGACAGTATGTACCAGTTTGGCGAAGTCATTAAATATATAGATCTAAACTTTTATCTCAAATAAGTCCATCAGTTTCTGCATGAAAGTTTCGTTTAAAAGTAAAATGTCTTACGTTTAAGTCTACATTGTTGAACGAAACTTTTGTATATCTTCATATAAAATTTCAAATTAACCTTTACAACTGGTTAGTGGTTTGGTACGTTCATTGTTTTATATGTTTTCAGGTTTGATAGCAGTGGTGTAGATGATGTCAAAATTAATGTGAATTAGCGGCGCATAGTCTCTGACTGACCTGTCCTTTATGATGACGACAGACAACAATGCTCACTGTTTATAAGTTTTAATCAAATAACACTTTATGATTTAGTTACAATTCAACTCACTCACCATGGTGAAATGAACTTTAAACTATTAAAAACTATATCTAATTTAGCACATTAAAATCTTTTCCCGGTAGAAATATTTACCATTTAGAACAGTTTTTGTACATGTCAGCCATCTATTAAATTTAAAGTCAAGCATTGTCATTAACTGTACGCTATCAAGGCTTGTTCGCGAATTAGAGTTGGAATCAGTGTATTGTGTTCTAACTGGCATGAAGTTAATGATCAATTATCTGTTAACGTTTAGTTAAAAGTCGTCACTGTATGAGGTTAGACAAAAAACTGTCAGATAAAGACAGCAGGTTTGTATGAATCATAAGCTATATAGGAAATATTCAATAGGGGAGGGGGTGTATTCTGATCTGTCTTCCAGTTTGTTTTTTTTGGCGCCATTGGCGTTTACTCTTCCGTTACGGTGTATATAACGCAAATTCCTCGTGTTTATTCTAGAAATGGTAAGGGGAAATTTCAAAATTATAATCAGGTATGGAAATTAATAATGGGAATCGTTATAAGAATTGCAATACTTGTATTTTTATTATTAGATATTAATCTGTATTAGTGAATAAGAATTAATTCGTAACATGTAAAGCAAACAAAGTTGTTCGTACAGTGTGTCCATAATTCGCCGTTTGTTAAGATACTTTAAATATTTGTACAACATTTGTGACTCGTTAAACTTTGATGGATGGCCTTGCATCCCTGCACCAAATACGACTAGTTTCTTGCAAACAGAACGGAAGTAGAAAAGTAAAGGCCATATGTAGGTGGTTATAGCAAAGAGGCAATATTATTGCAAATATTGTCTCATTATGTATAATTGTCCGACTACTAAGAAAATGCATTGTTATCAACTTCGTTGTATTAATTGCAATTATGTTTAAACTACAATGTTTTTAATACTTACAAGCAGTTTCGCCGATGTGTTTTCGAGTAATAATTAGGAAATTAAAAACCTTGATATACACTAGTTTTATTATTTTTGGGAGAATATACGTTTATTATAAAAAGTGGTTATATTAGAACATATATAATTATCATTCGTTCATTTAGCTCATTTGTAATGTTTTGAGAAAGTAACATGCTAGTTTTAGGAACGCCTCTTAAAGTACACAACGCGACATTAAGCCTAATTCATTTGGAACACAACCACTAGACCACCGAAGAACACTGGTCCAGACCAGCGGCCTTCTCACAATTTGTGGATTCACTCATCTGCGTGCAAGTCTGACTGTTGAAGATTGTGGTTTTGATTACTTTATGTATCTTATCTTTTTACCTAAGTTATGCTCACATCTCTGCACGCTAAAGCAATGTAAAACAAACTGAAATAATATATTATACTTACATTTATTTACGTTTACATAAACACACACATATATATATATATAAAGGTTTTAAAAAAAGACATTACACGTTTCTTATTTATAGTTGCCGACTTAAGCTCACCAGGGCAAATGAAATATGAATAATCACTAAATCTTTATACAGTATATATTGGTTATTATTTTTAATGACTGATGAGCCAGAGGGTTTTAATAAAATTCAACTCCTTAAAGCATGTAAGTGGATACAAACCATCTTAATATATTAAAAGCCGAAAGCGCATTCAGAAGGTTAGAGTATAGAGAGTCTGAGAAAAATAATAGCGGTGCATTTACTTATAAATCGTAATACTGCTACCGACAAATATTGACTGATCCCCCATACCTTAATCAGCTCTAAACTAACAATTGCTTCATCACTCATAAAATGTCCTGAAGTTAAATTTCGACACGTAACCAACCTTTCGGTCGGTTGTCTGTGGGAGCAAGAATAAGTTGGCTAATAAAAGTCTATCATAGACATAAATAATTTTGACATACATTTTCTATCCATCGTTTGGGCATTAAGTGGTGAACTACTCTTAATTGCCTTTTGGAAGGCGTGGTGAGAAGGAATGCCAGTGACCGGATTAGCGTAATTTAAATAATTTGGTAGTGGTCATTGAATGGATGTTTTTCGCACGTTTATTCCATGACTGCTCATTTGTAAAATTGTAAATCATTTTTCAATAATTTTGTAAAGGAATATTTTAAATGAAGTGTTTGCAAACTGGTCGATAAAAAGATGACGTTTACAAATTAACAGTTAAACTTCGCCTGGTTACCTTGTTTTCTATTTAAAAACTAAGCTAGCGTGGCTCCATTTTTTAACGATCATTCGATACCAAATACAAATGATCCATTGACTGAGGATTTTAGTTGACTGACCGAAATTGAATATTTGGTTATTAAAAGAGATTTGATTCAGTTCAGCCGTACAAGTTTAATAAAAAAAATTCATTAAACTGTTTCGATTGGTTTAAAACAGGTATGCCTATTTTGTCCATAAGTACTTAACCTGGGCAGACCTCGTTGATGTAAATACATTTTTTTCTTCACTTTGACAGTAAAAAATATGCAAACTCCTTTGCATTCTAAAATATCTGAAACGTTTTATTACAATCAACCAAAATAAAAAAATATTCTGTTTTATATATCCGTTGTTTCCCCCAAACATAAAATTGCTTTCCTCGTCTTACAGTTAATCACGTGATCAAAATAATGCTGATAACTACATCACAAATGTGATGTTCAGTAACAGTTTCCCTTTATTAGCAGATCATACAGGGTAGAGCCCGGCAGTATGAAAGCATCTGAAGTGAATTGCTCCTTGTTAACATTTATCTTCATTCCATTTTGATTATCACGTATGCTTGTCAAAGTCCTTACAAAGTAAATGTTACTGTTGTGTGCCAAGGTTTTTAATAAATGTCTTTTTAACACCTTCCGGTGATCCATTCATGAACGCCGTATTACTTCATCAACGATGGAATCTAGCAGCAATGATATTAAAAGAACACAAAAGTTAGATTAAAAGGTAGTCACAGTTAGTATATCATTAAAATCAGGCACAGATTCACTTCTGTTGCAACACATATTGCACACGCCGTAAGATAGACAGCTTAGGTGTTTCGAAGCCCATAAAATAAAACATTTCACTCACTTCATCGTGTCGAGTTATTTCGAAAGAAATTAGAACATATTCTGTAAGCGATTTAACGCCAAGAATGTCAGCAAAATCAAACGCAACAATAACTGATAATAAAATATTTCTGACGTTTCGACGTTTTTGTCACTCTTCAGATAAACAAAACAGTTGGCATCCACTTTGGCAGGCTTGCCGACTTACTTGTTTTGCAGGAATTACTTTAATACATTATACTGTTCTGGTGTTTCCGCAAGACCAATGCTTTCTTCGTCATTGACTGATTGTCCGTGTCTCTTCTTGTCTCTGGTCTGTTCAAATATCTTATCATTTAAGTCTCTATCAAATGTCTCCGGTATAGGTAGCATTAGAAATATAGACAACACTGCGGCTACTCCACAGATCCAGTACAATATTCCTGGTACTTTTGTCTCCTGCAATATTCATTACAATTGTCTCCTTAAATATTTGAAATTTCGCTCACTCTATGGAATGAATAACGAGTAAAAAAGACAGTAATGACATAACGAAACATGGCTGTTCCAACGACCTCACAAACAAAATAATGGAAAGTACGCATATCTGAATGCCCATTTGCAACTAGAACTAGAATAGTTCGATAACTTTTCCCTCGAGCTACATTGTCTTCTAAGTTTTATATGACAGTGTATGAGTTTCGCATCCAATTCACGCACCTTTTGTACCTTTACACTTATCATAAGACCGAAATAATTTTTTTGTTTTTAAATTTAATTTGATTTAACTGTCGTTTATAATAAGAAACATAAATAGTATATACAGTGTATGTGATATGTTAATACTTGCATACAAAATAAATTTACCAAGAAAACTAGTTGTGGTCCAATCACTGCACCAACTCTGGCCATAGTGTTTTGTAATCCAAAGCCAATGTTCCTGAAGTTCAAATTTTCAGGTAGGTGTATACATATTTAAAAGTAGACCGTTTCTTAGATTCTACAGATTCATATTCATTTATCATAAGAAAGCAATACACTAACCATGCAACAGACTTTAGTCTTTACAAACTGTCAAACTTTCGAGTTTCATCAATATCTAATCGTTCCAGAATACAGGTTTGCATGAACATTCATTAGTTTATCACATAGTACATGACTCTCGTTGCAAAGTACATGTATTGGAATTACCTTACCTGACAACTGTAGGGTACGTTTCAATGGTCAGTGTTTGGATCGGTGACCATGCTGCGTTCATAGCGGTCAAAGCTAATATTGCTGCAACATTTGTAAGCTGGTTTCGTAAGGACGATTCTAGAATGTATCAATAGTTTTCACTAAGTAAAAAGTTTATTTGATTTTTAACAATGCACGTCAGATTGCAAGTTTTTTACCGATTCAGTCATTGTACATGCAGACAATTAACGTCTCGGCTCCTGTTAGCTTAGCAGGAATTTTGTGGGATTTTTTAGCTACTCTACGCTTATCTCCTGTATTTACTAAATATTTTGAAGCCCAGATAGAATTTAATGAATGAATAGGCATACCAGGCAGGCAACAATAAGTAAACACATTCTTTTTCAAGCGATTGTGCCTGCATAAAACTACCCTCGCCTATTACAGATTGAACTTGCAAAAAGCTCAACACAAACATACTTCATGTTTAGGTGAATCTAACAGACAATAATTTTACTGTTTATTCTACATTTTGTAAGACATGCTCATTGAACACCAGTGACTTGATATGGAAAAAGTTCTTGCTTTTTCTTTTAGTGTCAGGCAAGAGAAATATATTTTGTGTAATGATGACATAATATGATTGAGGAATTCTATAACAAGTAAAATAAAATATTTTAAAATGTCGGTTGTCTTATTGAGAGTAACGGCTTGGTACCATACCTTTGAAACGATATGCAACTGCTACGGTTAATGTAGTAATTGAGCAAAGTATGTAAAGAATAGCTGCTGTTTTCTTCCGACCAAACCTGTAAAATTTATGAAAAATACCCGATTTCTTTGATAGTCAATTAGCAAAAGTCCGACTTCTCGATATAGATATTCCATAGTCCATAGTAAATAAGAACAAATGAGATGACAACTTGAACTGTATTTATATTGCCAGCATGAACGATACGTAGAATATTTATTTTAACATACCCATTCACATATGCATTAATTTTCTCTCACGGATTATGAAAAAGCATTTCATATAATGCCAAAAGGAGATGCCAATGAAGAAGTTGTTTTTGTTATTTGAAGTCAATTGGCCAAACATTTCTGCATGAGGGAACATCATGTTGAGCACGAACCCTAGACCTGAACGTCAAAGGTTAAGGTCAAACTTACAGGTTAAAGGTAATATATTGGCATTATGAATTGAAGGATTTTAAATTGACTTCGTCCATCTGTTCACCACCATAGTACTAGGTGTTTAGCGCAAGACTCAGGTCTGTAACGCACATGTGAAAGTCACGCTAGCGGTTAACCGTAAACAATGGAAACACTTGATCTTACACAAACTGTGACTGCCTCATGCAATGACGGATTCAAAATGGCTTTGGTCATTTGTTCACCATGATGAGACAATGCAACAGCCAGGCCTGTGCCATGAAGTTCCAGATTATACTCAGAATGCAAACTGGCTATCTTTTTCCTTAGGCGTTATCTTGACCTACATGTTCATGTACCCATTTATTTTGTGTACAATCCATGATGTTGCTATCCATGTATAGCTATTCCCTTCATTTTTAATAGTTTGCAGGTTCGAAATCTTTCTCGTGGGTATCTACATTTGAGTAGACGTTCTTTTAAGATATGCATGTCGTTGTTGACCTTACCTGTTCGTTCACTGGCAAATAAAAACTATGATTCAACTATGTATTTACTTAAGCAAACTTGATCATGAGCAGGAAACTTTCAGGCAATTTTAGAATTATGCAAAGAAATTGAGAGTCTGCTTTCTTTATATCCTAACTAAACAAAAGTGCTTACCTATTTTGGAGGTAAATAGATATGAACTGCAGTGGACTTGCTAACAAACCAAAAACAAATATGTTGATATACAAGTCACCAGAAAGATCTGTAATTCCAAACTGTATTCCGTAACCACCTATGCCTAATGTTATCCTGCAAATATGGGATAAACACTAGTTAATATTTGCTTCTTATGTTCACTATTCATTTACGATTAGTTATTAGAGACATGTATGGTGTTTATAAATTTCCGGTTCGCATTTCTAGACTTAACTAGTAATCACCACAAGCAATCATAACCATTGAAGTTACAGATGTTTTTATCAAGTATACAAACAGAGAGGTTAAGACGTTTTATCTATTTGTTCACCATCGGAACAAAAGTTGACATGATTTATTTAATTTCTTATATGTTGGAGGCAATGATGTTGATTTTGTCAGCAATTGCTTAAAGAAAGATCACATCTTTATCCTTTTCACTATTGTTTAATAATGTAAATGACCTTTAGGGGAGACAGTTGGTAATGCGTGTATCAAACTGCTATTTTTAAATCTAAAGATATAATATTCCAACTAGATCAATCAAATTTAACAAAACACATACCAAATAAAAAGAAGCAAAATCGTGCATTTTAGGAGTTCTCTGCTCTCAACAATATCCAAGAAGGAATACTTCTTATCTGTCTCTGCTGCCTCATTCAGTGATGTTTTAATTGTGTAAATCTCTGACATGTCCGGGACGGGTTTCCCATTGATCTTAGCAACTTTCTTTATAATATTTTCTGCATCTTTAAATCGATCATGACCCACATACCATCGAAAACTTTCCGGAACAAACCTATAACACAATTATCTCTTATGATGAGACAATCTTTTACGAAAGTAAAACATTGAAAAAGATATTAATTTATAACAACAACACTAAACCTGAAACTTCTACTATTTCTCCCAGATTTTGAAAAGAAATCATCAAATATCCTTTTATATTTAGCATATCAATAGTCTCCTCATTAGAATATTTGGATTTAGGTTTAAGTTAAAACAGATGCTTGTTGTAGTATTCTAAATATGTAATTCAACAAAACAAAAAGAAAGACGAGCTCTCGGAAAAGAAGTGAAATAGTCAAAGATTTCTCCAGAGTACTTTTTCTTACCAATAGCTTGCAAGCAATGGCACTCCAAACATTGCAGCGAAGATATGGATGTATCGCCAGTCTTTGAGAAGCCACGTCACAAGGGAAAACAGGAGTGTTTGCACAGCCCAGGATGGTACAGCAACAACCCAGGTTCGCCATTTAACCTGGGTAAACTCACACATAACGTTGTACTGTACAGTAAGTTCAAATCCCATGGAAAGGCCAATGAAGAAACGAAGTACTGTGAACATTATCCATGATGTCGAAAAGGCAGATGCGGCGTTGAATAATGACAGCGACAAAATGGACAGAAAAAGTGGAGTCTTCCTTCCAATTAGGTCTGCCACTTGTCCACATGCTAAGTTGCCTACTAAAACTCCTGCCATTTGTACAGATGTAATAGTTGATGTAATCCAGGCTTTATCGCATACAAGATCCCACTGAAAACGGTGTTCATATCATATGAGTTAGTTACGGGTTCCAATTCTTTAGTTATTAATGTATTTATTTAGACATTTGTCGCCGATCGTTATTTTGTCATTTCCAGTAAATTTTTCATGCCAGCTAAACCTGACTGGCTATGTTTAAGAGTATGTGTCATATGATTTAGATGTACATATATCTTAGCAATGAGACTGCTGCAGTTTGAGAAGCTATTTCATGATAACAAAATTAAAACGTACACTTTATAATAAAGCGTATGCTCTTCAAAATAAGCTTCGTGTGTACATGTGAACAATAGATTATAGATTATACAATAAAACAGACAGAAATCTTCATGATTCAAAAGCCGACGTTGACCGAGTACGAGTAACATCTCTTGCGACTTTGAAGAATTACTTTCTGTACTTAACCTGTAAGTAAGAAATAGAAGTGGGGTTCATTACGAAGGTCCAACAGCATTACATACAAACACTGAAGAGAAGTTATATTAATTATAAATACCTGCGTAGCAACGGTGTTCATGGACTCCTCAAAGACAAATTTTGTACATACAGACGTTCCATTATTCGCCGTACAAGACTTGTATTGTGACATATTCGTCGTGTACGTGACATTTAAACCTTTAAAGTCATCAATACACCACCAATCCGGCTTAGCTGCTCCGAAAACCATAAACAGCATACTAAAGCAAATAACAGTTTTCATCGTGTGTACAATAATACAGAGTAAAATCTGATATTTTCCACATCCACCCGTTTGATCAATGAGGTCCTCTAACAACATGTTTGCCTGAAACATATTTCAGAAAGTTCGAAATAAATATAGATCTACTCGTACTTTGTTTCAGAATGTTAGAACATGTAGGTATTTTCCTTAACATTTTCAAGTTTTATGTTTTATCAGCCCCACGTTGTAAAACATGCATATAAATACATATGTTAATGTGGCAGACGACATGCGTTCCTTATTGGGCGAAGATAAATATTTTTCAACTCATCTCATGGCCAGTCTAAAATATCAACATAGGCCTACATAGAGATAAAAAACACTGCAAAACGTATGTTTGAATATAATGAAAATAAAGGCATGTTGGATAAGTTGATAGTGACGTAATGTTTTGTTTACATATTTTCGACACTGTTATTATTGAAAACAGGGGAAGCAACCATTTACGGTGTATAGTGATAACTAAATGATAATTGATAATGATAATTGATTTGTATTGCTCTACCTACAGGGATTTATGGATTCGTTGTATTTACTATCAACTTATCCTAACTGACGTATAACATATAGACAGTGCATATTCTAAATTGAGCATACTGTAATATAACATTAAATGTATGCCAATAGGCTCAGTATTGTAACAAAGGTCATGAATATGTACATTGTTTGTCATATAGATTCAATACTAGTACTATACGCATGACTGGGTAGCAAGGACATTTCGGAAATCTAGTAAATGTTGAGTGAATCGAAATACCGTTTAATATAAGATTTTTACCATGTCAGTCCAAAAGTTAGCCCATTGTAAGCTCATTTGTTCTAGCAGTGAATGCCTTCTCTAATATGTACATTGTACTTAAATTTCTCATTATTCATCTGGTATGCTTTGTTTCTAATTGTCAACTTGACATATTAGGACGTCTCCAGTAATTTGAATACACTTATTCCTTAAATCACGTTTCATGTTACATTCTTGCTCAAAATGGAATTCATCTTCCAGAATATAAAACAAGAACTATCTTTAAAAAAAGATGATCGGCGCAATTTTGAGTATATAAAGCGATTGGTAGCTAGATTTTATAGTACAAAATCCTGTCAAGTTTAATTTGTATGCAGTCAGAAGGCGCCAAATGTCACAGGTTGAGAAAATGTGTAAACCCTGGGCGGGATGCGAACGCATGGCCCTTCACATACAAGGTTGTAAGAGCGAACTCTCTCTCGACTGAGCTAACCGGCAGCTTACATATTTTCTCCCCACGTACCGCGACATGTGCATCAGGAAAACAAACTTGATTCTTGGTTTTCTTATCAAATGTGTTAGTCAAAATATTGACCGTTTTTCACTAGTCGAGAAAGTATAATTACTAAACACTTATAATTAACATTGGTTTGGCGGTAACAGCATTAGTTTGGCGGTAACAACATTTTATGTTAATAGATATTAACTATTTACGTACTAAGATTATAAAACCAGTCAAGAAAGACTAAAAACGCAAGAGTATTTTATTGACCTTTTTCATTCGGTATTGTTCAATTAAAAGATGCCTTACAAAGTAAATTTCTCAATTCAAAAAATGTTATACATTCTTCTTGTCATTTCATTGGCGGTTGAAAATATCAACTTTCGGCTGTGCCAAAAAAACTACATTTAATTTCATTCAAGTTTACCAGTGGGCTTTGACCAACTATCATTCTCAATGAAAAGTCTATAGGATGATAAAAGTAAACATATTAAACTTGGGATTTCTTAATATTACAATGTTGAGTTATGATTGGAAAGAGAGACTTAAATTGTACCTGTAAGCAGAGTTCTACTACATTCGGTCTATCTTACCTTACCGGTTTTGTAAAAGCTGAGCATTAATTATTCGCTATTTCACAATTAATTAAAATAAATCTATCGTTCAAGAAAGACAAGCTCCATATGACACACTATAACAGATTAAATCTCATACTAATGAACACCTTTCTTCTGTTTGAGTTCTGTGCAATATCTTTCTGCAACATTTCTTATAAGAAAGTATTTGTTTTCACATGCGTATAAAAGTTTGATCCATAATTTTGAAATATTAAAATATTTACGATTTTGCAAAGGCATTTTCCCATTTGCCTCATATATGAAATCATTTTTAGTTTCTAAATTGCATATCAAGCATTTCAATAGTTTTACCCTTGTGAAAACCCTATATTTCACAACCATACTTTTAAATTGGCAAAATGAATTTATCAAACAATAAAACCATGTCTAACAGATACGTAATTTAAATTTTTACAAAAATCCGTCCATTTAAAAAAACAGCTTTAACTGCTTTTAGTGCTTATAATGAACCATTTGAGGTAAAACGTATCTTAACCTAAATGAACATATTAACAGTTTCCAATCGTTGTTGCCATTGTAAGTTTTGGAAGTGTTAAAATTTAACAGTAGTCAAGCAATAAATCTTTACTTACCTGCTGATATAGATTGCTTATTATTAATTTTCACATGGTATAAAATGTAGAATCTGATGATTTTCACTTGATACTAATATTAAGTGGATAGTTCAAAGTAATTGGAAGGTGATTACATTTCATAGTCTTTGCACTAGAATTGGATTGTGCCCTACAACAACCATTGGAACTTTCTTCCTACGCTAATCAATATAGTGCAATAAAATCAAAGTAAAGTCTTCCTTACACTCTTTTCATGTACAATCAGTTTGATGTAAAGCTTTAATTTTGACAATTTATTTTCAAACTAATGTAAATGAATTTAACAAACAATAATCACTATTATACATAACAAATAGTTCCTTTGTGCGCACTTGCGTATTAATAAGCTTGGAAAGTCTGATCTTTTTTTTAGACATTTATCTGATGTAGGGTCAGGATAAAATATAAACGAAAAAAACTGGGATACAATGTATCGCAGCGGGCCAACAAACAAAACTGACAAGTAAATATTTTGGAAATTGGTGAGGGTTGATGTTGAGGCATGGCCCCAAAAGAATGCAAGGAGACAAATTATGTTTGAACAAGCAGAAACTGACACAACACCGCATCTTCTGACTGACCTGTAGTATCGAAACTTTACTGTTATCGAATATCATGCATCGATTTAAGAAAGATTTGTAAACAAATGTATACCCCACTGTCTTAAATCTAGAATATCTATCATGAAAAATTGCATGCATTCCTATTTAATCTGCAAAGTTTTCTGTTTTCAAGATGGCGACTCAAGTCACGTGGGCAGTTTGTTACTGTTCGCCAAGAGTTCGATAAAAAGCACATCACCATATTTTGTCCATCTGCATTTACAATTAACTGCTTTAACTTAACCCTTAAGCAAATACCTATACGGATTAGATCTGATAATAAGAATATTTATGTTGAAAAGCAAACTGAAGGTTTTCAGCCCAAGCGGTCAATTTTCCAATTGTTATTTTCATTTACTATATTCTTTCAATAATTCATATTCAAATTTTCAAAGAAATTTACCGTCTAATTGTTATACCCCTAGCCCCATCTTTTAAATAATTTGTATACTGAACGCATTATGAAAGAATAATTTGTC
>JAUMHA010376498.1:0-12823 GCA_032359765.1 Saxidomus gigantea
TCTAGTGATCTTCCACCAGGCAAGTGGACTTGTACCAAGGTGAGCGATATAGGGCCATCTTGGCCCTCTTGTTTCCTTTTAGCTAGTATCCATGTAGTATGATGTTCTATATAGCAAACCTGTAAAGGACTATAAAGTGCACACTTATCATAAAATGAACTTTGACATTTCTGAGCAATCTGTAAATAAACTTTAATTGTTAAAAGACATTGCAATTTTCTTATAGAAAAAAACACAAGTATAACGGATATAACATCTGTCTGGTTACTTGAGACTAACAACTGAACAACATATTCAGATCTGTCTGACACAGGCCTTAAAAGGCAGACATACTTCTTGGCAAACAAATGCATAATGTGATTCTTTGCAAACAATTTCATAATGAAAATGACTATAAATACAGTTGATGATTCAGAAAAGAGTAGGAGTTCAAGTAGTTTGAATATGAAGAGGGCCTCTGTGGATTCCTATATACCTGTCAACAAAAGGGCCTCACTGGAATCTTTGTTTGGGAAAAGGACGTCAAGGGGCTCCCTAGGTGGTTCTATTGGCTCGGTCGATAAAGGTGACATGCATGGAACGATGCATGAGCCTTTGAAGAAATGAGACATATGATATCTTATTAAAACCCTTTTGCTGTTTGAACTTACATAAGCCGTATGCATGGCCATTACTCTAACATTGTCTTAAACACTTTTTAAGGTCCTAGAGTTCTAATGTTATGTAGAAAAACAGTGGCATGTTTTCAGTCTTGAATTATACCATACTGTTAGAATATACAGTACCTAAGGAACTGTTAGACTTCAGATTCTGAAACTTGCATGACATCATGTTAAAGAAATTTGACAGGAAATGAAAACGAAAAATGCATGAACGGTTGACATTACATGTTTGACACATTCCACATCACTCTTGAGAAACCACAGCACAGATTAGTCTAAGACCCTTAGTGAGAGCTCCTATATAAGGAATGTTTACATATTATAATGTAATGATGTCACATAGCCAGAATGCTAAAGTACAAACTTCACTGACAGCTCTGTACAGATATTTCATGCTTTGAGGCAGCGCTTCTGATACAAACCAAAGACTGAAGTACCAGCATGTGTTGATAGTTACATTGGAGCATTAACCATCTTCCTCCACCCTTTGTAACAGAATACATCTATTTTCCCTACTAACAACTTCAACCACTTTTGTTTGTTCAACATTAATATCTGCATTGCTAATAATAAGCATATTACTTTTGTATTAATAATTTTAACAAAACATGGTTTAGATATATTACACAAACAAAAAACAAGCAAAGTTCAATTTTGATAATGAATGTAGGGTTAATGCATGTTTTTTTGTGTTATAACATTTACAGAATCCCGAGGGATGGTTGGTGCCGAGCCTGTTAAGGCGAGTGCACCAACATATCCCAAGGGTTTCTGCAGGTGTTGTAACACAATAAAACATTCGTTAACACTATTCTAGTATAAATAGCATAAAAGATAATAAAAATAAAAATGAAACGCTTTTACTGATAGGACTTCCACTAATGCGCAGGACAACGTCCGTGTTGTTTACGTCACATTTATGACATCACCAGCAGTTTAAGCCCGGCATTGTTGACGCCATACATGATGTTAGACTTGGGAGACTGGTCCATTGTTTACAATGGCCCTGTACTGCGCATAAATTAAAAAGGGTTATAATGGTGCATGAGTCTCCCTGTTAACACATGTTTTTTCTCCTGTTAAAACACTGACAAAATGGGTAAAAATAACACATTTTATGCTAGAATGGTTATTCAAATTTATTACAAGTAGTCATGGTTATTCTGTGCATTTTGGAATATTTGCTAGCAATGTTGCAATTTGTTAATATTATGCCAGTTAACAAGACAAACTTTCATCAGTTGATAGGAAAAATAATAATTCTTTTGGATTTGAATAGTGCGCTTTGCTAAAGAAGACTTCCTGTACTCATGCTATGAACCCCTTTGATGAAGAGGGGCTATATTGCTTTGCACATGTTGGTAGACAAAATAAGTTTCTGATCACATACATCTACTCAATTACTGTTTTGTTAAGGGTCGTCAAACTTGGGAGGAAGATTTATCATGACCAGCTGACGATCCTTAATCATTTTGAGGTGAATGGGTCAAAGATCAAGGTGACCTTGAAAAGTAAAACAGTTTTCAAAATCAATAACCATTTGGAACCTAGGTTTATCAGTTTGTTTTTAGATCAATAAGACAAAGGTCAAGGTCACAGTGACTTTGAACAGAAATTTGTCATTCCAATAATTACAGAGTCTTTTGGCAAAGGGTTCTCATAATATTGCCAACAGTATTAGGTCAGATGTCATCAAGGAGGGCATATGTGTGTTACAAACAAATCATCTTGTTGGTGCGAAACATGCTGACCTCAATATTTTAAAAGTTTTTGAAAGAGCTAGAAAACAATTTTTTTGTTATATATCAAAATTAAAATCTTCTATTAAAAGAAGTTATATGCACAATTCAAACAATGAACATACGTGTAACAGTATTTCTATCCGTAACCATGAAAATGAAAACAGTAATGAGATACAAGTCAAAAGAGAAAATGTTGTATCTAAGTTATGTCATTTTCGTTGAACAAAATTTTTACACATTAAAATTTTGTCGTTTTGGCACAAGTAGTTTTATGTCTTTTTAATTGGTTTGAAGTTCGCAGCATGAGCAGGTTGGTATTAAGCTAGGAAACTTGAGAAAAAACAAAAATTCGCGCAAAAACTGGGTTTCGCTATTTTCGCACTAACATGGATGATATATTCTTGTTTTATTGTATTTACTTGGCACATAATGGTTTTTTGTTCGTATGCCTTTGTTGTTTTGTGTGATAACCCCACATGTATTGCAGAGGGATCAAGCCCACGCAGTAGCGATGGCAGTTCGTTTCATGCAGGAACTCTTGATAGAATTGCTTTTGGTAAATAAATAGTTGATGTATAAAACATAAGTACAGAGTTTACACATGATTCTAATACCTGTACGTAACTTGTATTCTCTGATTCTAACTTGTTTATTCATAAATGCAGATTTAGAACTTAATGTGAATTAAATGCAACTCCTGCATTACACAGCTTACATTTAGCTTTCAGCATCCAAGTAAATTTAATGTACACTGAAAGCTCATGTCCAAAAGTTGTTAAGACACAGAAGTGTATATAGAACTATGTCTGTAGGTTGATCATGGTTACAGATTTGGAGGGAAAATGTTGTGTTACCTGCTAATTTCAGGTGATTTTGTTGTATTTAGAAAAAAAAAAGCTGATCTCCCGTTTGATGACGATTGAAAAAAGGATCTGTGTTCAGAATGTATATGCACTTGGATTGTTCAAACATATAACTGATATCAGTTAAATGTTTGTGTTATTCATGTGTTGTCCCTTTGTGCCAAAAACCTGGATTATTTGCATTATGAATATTTTTCACCCTTTTAATTTTACTGTACAGCACATTCCAGCAACAAATCTTATATTAAATAGTTTTGAACCTTCACAAATGCATGATCACAGTTACAATTTGTAAAGGAATCACTACAAATGTAAGAGCATGATAACTATAAAGTCATTTTAAAAGTAGTTTATTATATTCAGTTCTCTAATAAACAGATTCTGTAAGATTTCTGTTTTTACTTTACACAGGAGAAACACTGCAGCCGACTGTATTCAAAGCCAAGGGATCGCCCGTGTCCTCGGGTACCGCCACCCCAGATACCGCAAGTGGCATCATGAGTCGGCGAATGCTACGCGAGCCCTCGGAGATGGTGAAGGACGGGATCAATGCCTTGGCTTCAGGAAATGATCTTCAGACAGAGGAGGTAGAAAAGACCAGTAGTGTGTTACCAACCATGTGGCTTGGTGCACAAAGTGGAAGGTTGGTTTATACATATTGATACTCTTGTTCCATTCACATCTGCCGTAAGATATTTTCATTGTATGCTATAAAACCATCCTTCGGAAAGAAATTACTGGCCTGTGTAATAGCCTGAAATACACTTTTGGAAATTTGCATACCTGGCCAGAGTTTAAAAATGATAGCATCCAGGAATTAACTTGACCAGAACATCCGTAGAAAGTTAACAGTTTATTTTATTATTGAAGCAGA
This sequence comes from Saxidomus gigantea, assembly GCA_032359765.1. Lineage (NCBI taxonomy): Eukaryota > Metazoa > Mollusca > Bivalvia > Venerida > Veneridae > Saxidomus > Saxidomus gigantea. The sequence continues at coordinate 4,142 of JAUMHA010376498.1, forward strand.
GTAAGAGATTGAAAGTTCTGTCTAATATTTAACAGGTTACTGACGCTTCCTGTACACATTTTTTATCGTCTGTATTTCAGTCTGTATGTTCACTCGTCTGTGTCTCAGTGGAGGAGATGTCTTCATTCTGTAAAACTTCGAGATTCTATCCTAAACATTGTGTAAGTATGGACCACAGAGTACAATAGGCATTCCAGTGTACGCAGCAGTTACTGCCCCTACACCACTACTGGAAATATTGCAATCCGGTCAGGGCTGGCAAACCCGCTACAGATTCTAGATTGTCAGCATAGATGATTTATTTGAGAAAATGTTCAAGTGTGCGCAGATTTAAAACTTGCTTCAGCTGTAATGATGGTTTTGATGGTCCATAAACTTTTCATTTAAAAATCAGTTTCCTCATCCAGACTCTAGTTGAGAGTTCTAATATTCATATTTCATTGATACATCAATGAGTGCAAAAAACATTCCTGTATGTTGATATGAACAAATTGTCAATTTTAACTGCAATTTTTTTTATTGAAATTTTAACTGCATGTGCCATAAAAGTAAAAACTAGTGAACATATTTATTCCTGTAACTGTAAGAATTTTTCTATGACAGGTTACAGCTTCTTGCAGAGTGATGGCCCTTTATAAATCCCAAAATATGCACATTTGTCATATGTTGTATACTGTTTTGTAGTTTTCATAGAAATTTAATGACGATTTCTAGGGATGTATTAGGTCATTTAGTACATATATATTTCAGACATGTGAAGGGACGAGTGTTGGTTGCCCTGGCTGATGGGACAGTAGCAATATTCCATAGAGATACAGGTACTCCTTAAATTATCTTGTAGCTTTTTCATACCATACACATAAATACATGGAAACTTGAACACCTTTTGAACATTATTTAGTTCATGCACACTTCTAGGAGCGGATCAGTGGTCAAGTGGCTAAGGCGCTGGACTTGTAATCCAGGGATCATAGGTTTGATCCCACGCTCCTCCACTAACGTAACTAATGGTCTTTCGGATGAGACTTAAAACAGAGGTCCCATGTATCAGTGCTTTACTCCGGACATATTAAAGAACCAGACAGTGTCTCTGGACTAGAAGCGTTCGGTATCTTGTACTATCCCCCGAAACCTAAAATAGTCAACTATAAAACTCTAAAATACATACAGATGATACATATTTTTGGGAACAGTCCTGTGAACTGATCACTTGACCACTACAATCCAGTTCCAAAATATATTTAGTTGTCTGCAAAGGCAACATGGATAATTTAAAGACTTGACAGTTGTGAAGAAAAGTGAAAAAGGTCTCCTCTTGACAAATCCCTGAGTGCATTTGTTCCAGAAATGTCTCGTGGACATTGGTATTCCTATCAAGAACTATAGGTAATGACACATACTGATCACATGACTGTTCTGGGAAATCATCCCTATTAAGTCTCATATATTTTGTATTCATCAAGCATCTATCTGCAGAATCTTGTAAATCATATCATACAGAAGCTTGTAAATCATATCATACAGAAGCTTGTAAACCATATCATACAAATGCATTAGTATCCTTGAGACTCCCGGGACCAGGTTGATGTCACGTTGTACATCAATGACATTAAAATGGATGTCACATTGAGATATAAATTATTGCATTACGGAAAGTTTAAAATATTTTAAGACATAAACTTTATGAAGAATTTATTCATATTAATGAATTGGACAAGATTATGGGGATAGATTGTTGTTTATTTGCCTCAGTTTCCAAGCTTTTATTGATCACACTGTCTCATTAATATAGAGTAATATAGAGATAAGGAATGACAGCACGGGATGGTGATCAGGCAAAGAGGATTCTCCTGTAATTTCTCAGATTGTTTTTAAAGATCAAGATTTCATAATGGATGGGTGGTGTGTAGGAGAGTCCGAAGTAGTAAAGCATTAACAGAATGTATCTTATATATCAACAAACCTAATATATTATACAGTAGTGCGCTTTTAGCTTGTCTGATAGAAATATAGAAATTAATGAGCTATTGTCCTCACTTGATTTTTCACATTTCAACTTAGCTTTGAGAATTTAGTGTGTATGTGATCTGTGACCATCATTGTCTGAAATCCATCTGCATTGACTACTTGACTACAGTCATATACAAATGTACTCTTTATCAGTGATAAGTTCCTTCAGGGGAATTCATATCAGGCTTTCGTCTGTCCATTTGAATACTGCATCTTGTATAAGCCTATCTTACATAATTTGAGGGTCTGACGCAAACGCAGTTATATGAAATAAAGATGGACTTAACGGTATGACTGATTTGCGTTGGAGCCTCGATAGAGTGATTGTCTGGAATATTGTATAAGCTTCATTGTTACCAGTGCCTTAGACAGGAAGAAACACGTGATGGTGTTTGTAGTAATATTATGGTAACACTCATTTGAGTCCTGATCAAATTACACTTTCAGATGGGCAGTGGGACCTGCAGAATTACCATTTATTAGATTTAGGGAAGCCACATCATTCCATACGTTGTATGTCAGTGATCGCCAACAGACATGTGTGGTGTGGATACAGGAACAAAGTACATGTTGTAGATCCGCAGTCAATGACAATTACGGTAAGTGAGCATCTCTCTCTCTGGATGTTAATTGTCTCGTTCTTTAGATGATTACACGGTAACAAATCTCAGGTTGTCATTTCCCAGACTATGTTATTTTTGGTTGAAAACCTTGTGCACGGATATGTGAAATAGATGGTTATTGTGACATTTAAACAGTGGCTTTGCGTTTAGTGCAGTCATGTTACATTGGTCCTACAAGACTCCTGCCATACTTAAAGAGAGTGCAATTCCCAACAACTACACTTATACAACCTCTCAGGTGTGAACACCCTATGGAACATAGGAATGTTTCTTGTAGAGAGGTGTTGTTTTGGAGAGTTTGATTCCTTAAATAATTGATGCAAAGATGAAAGAAAATATATGTTGTTTTAGCGAGGTTCAGGGGGGGGGGGGGCAATAACCTGTGAATATTGTTATAAAGGTAATTTTATAAGAGTTTATCCAAATTATTGGTTATAAATCAATAATGTCTATATTTTTTGCATTCTAGAAAAGTTTTGATGCACATCCACGGAAAGAGAGCCAGGTGCGTCAGTTGGCCTGGGTTGGGGATGGTGTCTGGGTGTCGATACGTCTGGACAGCACCCTCAGACTGTACCACGCATACACACATCAACATTTACAAGATGTCGATATTGAACCTTACGTTAGTAAAATGTTGGGTAAGTGAAAATTTAGAAATGTACACCAGTGAAAACTAGGAATGTGAAGATATTGAACCTTATCTTAGTAAAATACCAGATGACTGAAGATATAACATGCTATGTAAGAAAGATGTTATAGAAAGTCCTGCTACTAACCATGTCTCTTTGAAAAAGTGGGCAGTTTCTTGTGGAGCATAGAAGTCTTGTACCGGTTCATCCAAGGAATCATTGTTAGGTAAACTGCCCGTCTGTAAAAATGACCAAAGTACAGTTTGAACGGGCGTTACATCACTACAACAACAACATGTTATACAAAATGGCATAAGCAATTTTTTTTAAAGTGAAGTCTTCGTTAACTGAAGGTTCAGAGCATCTGTAAACGGAAGTTTAGTGAATTATATACAGTAGTATGTAAGAGAAATGTTACTCTGGTTAAGAGCTGAGGTGTAGTAAAGCCATTGTTCGTAAAATATCTTGCAAGTGAAGATGGATAGCTGCATATCAGTAAAATAATAGTCGGGTAAAACTGACTAGCATTTGTTTACCTTTGAATTGTAGAGGAAATAATGTAAACACATAATGTACATAAGCAAAATGATCAGTAATGGAAATATAGAATTGTATGGTAGAAAGATAGAGTTAACTGTTTGTAGGTTTGAAATATGTGACAGTATATTTGTTGTATTAATGGTCCAAAAAGTTTTTTGACTGCAACATTTCTGTCATATATATGAACATTTTATTATACAGGTGCTGTATAGCTACCACCTGGTTCCAGGAAATTAAGAAAGATATGCTAAATTACAGCTACAGCAGGTGACAAAGCATAAAAGATATGAATGTATGTGTGAAGCTGGTTCATTCTAATGAGATTTTTTGGTTTATTTCAGGAACAGGGAAGTTAGGATTTTCATTTGTACGTATAACTTCAATGTTGATCTCCTGTAACAGATTGTGGATAGGAACAGGAAATGGTGTGATAATCTCAGTACCGCTGTCAGAAAGTGAGTATTTATATACTGTTGTCAGAAAGTGAGTAGTTATATACTATTCTCAGAAAGTGAGTATTTACATTATATTGTCAGAAAGTGAGTATTTACATACTATTGTTAGAAAGTGAGTATTTATATAATATTGTCAGAAAGTTAGTATTTACATACTATTGTCAGAAAGTTAGTATTTACATAATATTGTCAGAAAGTTAGTATTTACATACTATTGTCAGAAAGTGAGGTTTTATATACTATTGTCAGAAACTGAGTATTTACATACCATAGTCAGAAAGTGTGTTTACATACCATTGTCAGAAAGTGAGTATTTGCATACTACTGTCAGAAAGTGAGTATTTACATACTATTGTCAGAAAGTGATTATATGCATACTGTTGTCAGAAAGTGAGTATTTATGTATTGTGAGAAAATGATAATATACATACCATTGTCAGGTAGTGAGTATTTATATACTACTGTCAGAAAGTGAGTAGTTAACTACCATCATTAGAAAGTGAGTATAAACTGCCATTGTCAGAAAGTGAGTATAAACTGCCATTGTCAGAAAGTGCGTATATTGTCACTCTCCCTTCCGTGGAGGTAATAAAGATATCTATCTATCTATAACACTACTGACAGTGAGTTCACTCTACAAAATTACCCTGTCCAACTATTGCCCTAAAATTACCCTGTCCCACTTTATTTCTCTGATCATCATGTGATAACAGAGTCCTCATCACAGTATACAAAACCGGGAACCAACCAATAGCAAGAAAAACATGTCATGTACTTTGCCATTTACTCTTTATGTATTCTAAAATGGTGTACCTCGCTGATTATAATTTACTAAGCAGAAGGGGACTTTGTATTGTATGGCAATACTTGATTTACTGGTGACACTGTTAATAGTCTTGTCAAGTGCTTAAAGCAAGTCTACTTTTACCAGCAGTATGAATATAAAAATGCCAAAAGTCATAACAAATTTGCATCAGACTAGAATGTCAGTATGTTTCGAATGTTCATAGAAATGAGGAGTTTTGGGGAATTTGTTGGAATGTTTATTGCTCCCAGGGAAAACAAAGATCAGTTTATCCTCAATGTTTAAGTGTGTGATAAAATTTGATTTGTTCGATTTTGCATGTCACAATCCCATTTGTGAGGCGACATTGCACGGATACATTGCTCAGACATCTTCTGTATCTCCTGAAATCGGAGCTTTTAGTTCCTGGAGAATATCTTCTTTCCTCCCCTTTGACATTTTGTGACAATTCAAAAATTCTGTTTACCAGGGAACGTGTGTGGGAGGGAAAAAATTGAGCAATTACGTTCAGGTTGAGCTTCGTACTTGATTATCAATAAGCCAGTAAATTTTCTTGTTTTGACACTTAAATTATTACTTTAAAAGAGAGTATTAGATCTGAGATTGAAAAAGTAAATTAAAGAAATATTTATGGATTAGAAATTCCCATTTTCCCAGCAGCTTGTTTTGATGTTATAGACAGACCACAATGTATTTACAATGTAATTTATAGACTAATAGAATATCAAGTGACAGTTTGAAAAAAAAACCAGGTCATGTAGGCTAGTGTAGGAAAAATGTACACTACTACAAAAGTCTCGAGGTTTTTATTTTCGCTTATTTTCACGACTGACGCACTTTGCAAATTCATCAAACTCACTAAAATAGCAAACAGACAGTGACTATGATTATATAAAACAGTGCTTGTTCGTGAATTCAAAAACTGGCAAACAAATAGGAAAATTGCGACATCAACAACTTGCGAATATAATGACATTTACAGTATTGAAACTAACAATGAAGTTGTAGGTTGTTTTGACATGTACACACTTGTTTGAGCTGAAGAATGAAACACTATCTTCAAGAATTAATTAAGTAGTGGTTTAACTGTAGTAGTTTGTAATTGCAATATTGTCCTCATATTCATAATCAAGGATTAAAGGTAAATCTAGAGTTGGATAATAAGAGAAGAAATTCCAAGATAGTATTTGGCATAGTGCCAAATAGCAACAAAAACCCACAGAAGGGTAAAACCTGGTATAATAGATCCTCTTTGAGAAAAGGTCGGTGACAGGTGCAAAAACTAACAATCATCCAAAAACAGGGAATACATCATGATGCACAGACAAACAAGTAATAAAGAAGTTGGTTTCGTTACCTAATCATTTCTCATCAAAAGATGCTAAGTTGGTGATTCTTAGCTCTCCTGTACTTACTATTGAGACTAATAACTTACACAGAATAGAAACATACCAATCAACATACCAATCAACATACCAATCAACATACCAAACAACATACCAATCAACATGCCAATCAACATACCAATCAACATACCAATCAACATACCAATCAATAGCTCTAAAGTAACGGTATCATATAATAAAACTGTGATATTTGATGTTTGTCTTTTAAATCACGATGTTATTTTACAGATAATAAACAGACGGTATCCATGGGATCCTCCGGAGGTCGACCAGGAGGGCTTGTCAGAGTTTACAGCGACAATAAAACCGACGATGTGACGCCCGCTAGCTTCATACCTTACTGTACAATGGCCCAGGCCCAACTGTCTTTCCATGGTCATAGGGACGCTGTGAAGTTCTTTGTGGCAGTACCTGGTAAGTGTGAACTTATTGTACCACAGTTTGTGATATACATGCTGTCGTTGTGTATTGGGTAAGGAAGATGAGGGGGTTCTTGTTACTTTTTTACACCAGGTATATTGAAATTACAATCCAGAAACAAGACGACAGTTGGATATTTTTCAGACAATGATTGATGAAAGTTACTGCTAGAGGTTGTATGTTTCATCAGGCTTCATGGATGTTGGATTGTTCATCATACCTCTTCTAAATGTTTCAGTTGTAAAAGATGTGAGAGATAATATGTATATATATATTTATGTTGAGATTGTGATTTTTGCTGTTCAGTGTCTGCCATACAAATCTCTCATTCATCATCACAGTCTTTACTGATGCACAAAACACAGTGGAAATTTGATGCTGTTAATGTCCAAGTAGACATGTTGTCTGTCAAGGTGATAGTTTTCTGGCAGTATTCCTTACTGGTGTAAAAACTCTTTACTCAACTATAATTGATCTCGCCAAGTCTAGTATGTTACACTTCTAACTGTTTCAACTTGTTTCATGTGTCAGAGTTTAATAACCATAGCTGCACAAGAATTATGACAACAATTTAAGGGTATTTTTTCCCCAAGAACACATTCAGATATTGCAGATGTTTAATTATATCAAATTAAGATAATGTTTTACATAGATACAGCTATTCTGAGAGCAAACCCAACAAAATACATGCAGAAAATGACTTCCGAGAATTCAGTGTAAATTCCCTGCAAGACACTTCCACAGAAAGACCACTGTGAATTTCAGGTTTTTATCTAAAATATTGTAACATAACAAAGGTCACCTCTTAATTATGGCCAAAAGACACTTTTGTTTGGCAAATTATATAACTGACAGTTGGTAAACACAAATACTGGCCATCTATTACAATTTATGTAAACTCCATTTAATCAGAGTTTGAAAAATCTGTGATTTAGAAATGCTGAACTCATATTATAGTGTAATTAACTAATGAAACAATTGATGCTACTATTTATATTTATAGAGTCATATATATTGAGGTAGACCTAACTGTATAGAAAAATAACACGGATGAATTTTATTAGTTTAAAGTAGACCCTCTCAACTATGACCACCTTTCTGTTAATACTGGTTTTAGTACTTTTGGCAACTGGCTGCAGTAGAAATGCAGAAGGAATGGTAATAAATTCTGTACTAAAATATTTGTAATTTTAATTTTGGTACATTGATTATATCTTTGTAAATCAGTAAACAGAAAGTAGAGATCTAGTGATTTCTCTCAGGTACAAAATGTTTTCTCAGATTAATATCTGTTATAAGACCTGAAGAAATTTAAGTTTATGCCACCCAGGCTTGTGTAATCAATCATTATTTATAGACTTAAACTTTCACATGAATCAGATCAGGATTGTAAAGAAATCAACATTGTTGAGAATTACGAAGCACTGGCATTTTCATCAAAACATATTTCACAATTTTTTTTTCCATATATGTTTTGAGTAGAACTGCCATGAGAAATACTTTGTACAGTTTATGAATTGTCTGATGTTATAAGGAGAAATATCAGCAATTACAGGACTTCTTTCACTCTGCCTGATTTCTGAAATGGGTGTGTCCTTTCAATTTGGACAGTACTAGTTTATGCTGAAATTAATGCTCCATTGAATACAGTCTCCATACATAACATTGTAAACCATGGCAAGGTATGCTCCATTGAATACACTCTCCATACAGAACATTGTAAACCATGGCAAGGTATGCTCCATTGAATACAGTCTCCATACAGAACATTGTAAACCATGGCAAGGTATG
>JAUMHA010376509.1:0-12823 GCA_032359765.1 Saxidomus gigantea
ACGTAGCATATCTTTGAAATTGTGACTCCATTTCTTACATAGATTTAGACATTATATGATCGTGCAGTTCATTGATGATGTAGTGCACTATTCAAGGTAATATTTCAGTACTTCAAAATACAGGAGAAAAGCTATCGAAGTAAAATCCTCTCATTGAAATAAAGTAAAAAATACTAGAAGCGAAGTTTTAAGCAGTGGTTTACTTTCAAACTACGACTTGCATTCGTATCACAACAAACTTATACTTTCAAACTACGACTTGCATTTGAATTACCTCAAACTTATACTTAACTTCAACATTTTCATTCTTACAATATATACTTGTTAAACAAGCCCGATATCACATGCATACACTAACATTTACGATTAAAAAAATAACAAAACTTCTAAGCACACTTAAGTAATTATACTTTGAGACAATAGCCTGCGTGCACAAGATTCATGTCATATAATTTAGCACGCTGTAAATATCAGGTACGAAGACACAAATCCGTAATTTTATGTTGTTCTCTACTTTTGAATATTTTATTTAACACTTCAACATCGTCATGTTTTATTTCGTCAGATTATGTGCTTTGAGTGGAGAGAACTCTGTAATAAACCATAAATTGTTCATCGATTGCTTTCTTCACCGCAAAGATTCAATGTAAATCACAATAAAAGCAGCTTCAATTATAAATTATTCTATTAGTAATGCCGTTTACAGCCAAAGAAATGCCACTATTACATACATTTGAACATTTCACATCCGCAGACTAACAACAAATAACGCATGTATGAATAGTATAGTGCTTTCATCACATAATAACACAGTGACGTGGCTTACACACGTAGTCATTCCATTGCACAATAATTCAATGATCCAAGGCACATTTACACTATGATTCCAGGGCATCAAAACAAACACGGTGGTTTCATATATTTCCATTTAAGAATAACACGGCCATCCATGGCTTATTAACAGAGATTTCATAGCGGAATAACGAAATGATGAATGACTAGATAGCACAGCAATGATTGCAATTCCGGAACAGCACAGTGACTCATGGCTTATAAGCAACACGGTGATAACACAGTGATCCTTGTTTCATAATATAGTAATTCCATTTCACAATAACACAGTAACCCTTGTTTGAATGCCACACAAAACACAGTGTTGTATGGTTAAATAAGTATGTGATTTCATTGCACATAAAGTACAATAGCACGGAAATTCCTTTACACAAAACACGGTGGTGTCATGGTACAATAACACAGTAGTACATTTGGATTTAATAAAACCGAGCACAAACATACATTAATGATTTCAATTAATTATTTACATGCGCTATTGTCAATAATTGACCGTAATACGAGTAATACATTTTGATATGTAGCAGTACTGTAATCAAGTAGCGAAAAAGTCAGACGAAAGAATATATGGTGTGTATATCTAAAACTATAATCTATAGGTTAATCCGTATGAAAGTAAGGATAAGATTCGAGACGAACAGTACTGCTAAATCCATACACATCAACAAAATAGGATGGTGTCGTAACGCATTGTTGCATGTTACAATCACTGCAAGACATATTCGTTATTACAGTGCATGCAAACACAAATTTGACCTGACATTTATCTGACATTAGTACGAAAAAATAGTTCAAGCGATTTGTCTTACACAATCTGAAGTTAGAAAGTTGGATGTCCACTATTAATACGATAACGCTACTAGTCAAATACAAATAAAGTATTTCTTTACTTTCTTTATTCTTTATTTACACACCAGAATATTTAAAAGCTGATAATTCAAAAGTACGTTATAAAATGTTGTCTATGTTTCACTATAGTAATACTACAGGTTTATTGTAAGTTTTCTAATTTCCTAAGGTTTCAAACTGCCAAAAGCCTATGAAAATATTTAAATGAAAAAGCATACATATATGTAGGTTTGTAACACATCCTTATTGTCTGATATATGTAGATAAAATGATATATATAGTAAAAATGCTATGTCTAAATCTACATTAATTTTGAAGATCCTAGGTCAAATGTCAACTATTCAATACACATTGGAGGATTAACGAAACCGAATACATTGCACTCTATCATAACGGACACTGCAACATATAGAGAATACACTGTTAAGCATATGATTCCGACACATTTATTCAGCAGCCAGCCCGAGAAGTGAACAGCGCCAACCTGAAACACAAGTAAACAATGCATATTAAATATCATAAAATAACACACCCTGATGCATAAAATGACGGCAAAACATAAATCTATAGTCCACAGAGAGCCGAATTTGTATTTCTCCAGGAATCTGCTTGGCGTGACTTTTTCTATATTTTCTTGAAACTGTTGATTTTATTCATTTTTAATCAAGCACATGCGTTTGTATCTCTAGATAAAAACAATCCTCACGAAAAATACCACACTGAAGAAAACTGATTTAATCGAAAATGTTTAATTCATTGCTAAAGTCATTAATGTTATTTCCTAATTGCAGAAAAAAGCAATTTGTGTTATTTAACGATGCTGAAGTGTTTCGTTTTATGTTTGTTTTGCACGCTATATGATACTGTGCTTTAATAAATGATAAAAAATCAAGCTAGCTTTGTCTTTACTGTTATTAAAAAGTTGATCTATCCAAAACATTTCAGTATGCTTTAAATTATACTTAATTATATTTCAAATAAGGCATTTCGTGCACGAGTTTGTATGATTAATTAGGCTTTCGGACCAGATTCAGACATATAGTGAAACTGACACGTTTCAGGAGAGTGTGCGAGACAATTTGTCTTTTGCTATTGTTATGCATTAATTGATCAAACAAATCAAAATTTCGACCATGTCTGTGTAACTTACATATTATATTAGAATAAAGAAAAGCAGGTTACAAGACTTACTGTTATAAGAACTGTAAGGAAAAGAAGTATAATACTATACACCATGCCTTCACTATTGATTATGGCCTGAAATAAACAATTCTTCTGTTGAGCATTTCTTACGATTACATTTAAAAAGGTTGTTTTTGTAGGCGCAAACATTCAATATATTTTACATTTATCTGAACTTGGTACAACTACGTCAGATAATGTAAATATGCGAATACTTTCACGCTTAATAAATAAAATAAAATAATTGTTCTTAATTTCCGACATTGGAATTTCCCTCTCATTGTTACTTTTACACACACATTTGTGACTGAATAGTTTTGTTTTATACAAGACAATAGGTACTTGTTTTCGTTCATCCATTTAGTTGAATTAAATTGCTGTTTTTTCAAGAACCACCTTTCCAAAATAGTGTTCCTTAAACACCACTCGTTAGAAACACTCAGTGGTAGCAGTGGTAGCGCGTTCGCTTCAGGATCGAAGGGCCCCGGGTTCGATCCCTATCATCACCATGTCGGTAGTGTCCTTAGGTAAGACACAAATAATTCCACATTGCTACTCTCTCTTCGAGGTTGATTCCATATGGAATGAGTCTCGAGATCGATTAATATAAGTTGTAAGAACTTGTTTCGCAATCGAAAATAAATAAATTAGTATGAATTAAACTAGAAACACTTAATATACATTTATGACTGATTTTGATTTTGAGAAAAACTCCACTACAGAGAAGCCTACCCGCGCGAATTTCTTTCCCCATCAGCCACCAATCACCTTCCCCAATTTCTTTCCCCATCAGTCACCACACACCTTCCCCGATTTCTTTCCCCATCAGTCCCCACACACTTTCCCCAATTTCTTTTCCCATCAGTCACCACCCACCTTCCCCAATTTCTTTCCCCATCAGTCACCACACACCTTCCCATATTTCTTTCCCCATCAGTCACCACACACCTTCCCCAATTTATAGAAGACGTTGTAAATAAAATACAAGACGTCAAGCATAATCTTGTCTAATCTGTATTTCCGACTGGATCCGAAAATATTTAATAGTTGATTAAGTCAGTCACTTCAAAGTTGTTTCCAGGTTTCTAACTAACACTTATACCAGAAGTCAAAATTGACACATTGCTTGAATTCTAGGATAGTATTGACACACAGCCGCAACATAGGAAAAAACGAATACATATACTTACAACTGAACCTGGACTAACGATGGTTGTTTTCAAGAACGATGGAAATAACGAGTACATATACATACAACTGAACCTGGACTAACGATGGCTGTAATGAGTACATATACATACAACTGAACCTGGACTAACGATGGCTGTAATGAGTACATATACATACAACTGAACCTGGACTAACGATGTCTGTAACGAGTACATATACTTACGACTGAACCTGGACTAACGATGGCTGTTTTCAAGAACCAAGGAAACGACAATCCTAGTAGTATATCAAAAATATTGCTGCCTATACAGTTAGACACGGCCATATCACCCATTCCTATAGCAGATAATAAAATATATTGGTTGGAAATTAGTGAACAATAATATATAAAGCACACAATCTGCTGTATCAACAAATATTTGTCTGTCTTATATTTAGCTATAAATGTTTTTACCAAACAGGTTCACATAGCAAACTGATATACTTACAAAAGTGTTCAGCATTGATATGGTTAAGTAACCGAATGAGGCTATTTTGGAAAAGTTAGCAGGGTCCAGAAGTATTCGTTATCTACTTCAGTTTCATGTCTTGAATTGATTTAAGAAGCACGGTTGCTTCTAATGCAATGTTTCATGGGCAGAAGGTCTGGATTTAAACAAGTGTAAAGAATAAGAAATAACCATCAGGACAGGAAAATAGGAGAATATATGTTTGGCAGCAGTCCTTATTTTGTACGCGTCGATATTCCAGGAGAAAATTGAATCCGATCATAAAAGTAGAAATGGAAGATCCCTTGCTTGGTTCTTAGCAGGAACTGATTGCCGTATGACAAAGAACAGATTTCTAGTTAGTCGTCATTCATTAAGAAACTACTTCGAGTTATCTGTCTTAGGCGAATTAAACTACAAAAAAAACAACTGTTTATTTAAGTTGTTGATTGAAGTTTATGCAGTATTAAATCACGTGATACAACCTTCCTGGTCCGGCTAAATGAATTTCCTATTTCAAACGGTGTCACATTTAATAACTTTGACATTTAGCGGCAAATATCAGATGAAAACCCATACTCATTTATTGCAAAATGTGACTCACTCTACATCAAAGAAACACATTTTAAGATAATATCTTAATTATAGCTTTAGCAAACATTAAATACACCGATTTACAGATGTTGAACGTAAATTGCTTTAGTCAGTGATAAGATCACAATTTATTTAAAATAATAGAAAATTAAATGGATTTCCATATTTATGCTACATTACTTCCTTTTATGTCATGGAATGCAAATTCTATTCATTGAGTTTGTCACAGAGTCTAACCGTTTTAGTAAAAAAGTAGTTTGACGAAAATCGTTTATATAATCATGGTGGATTAACAGAGTATCACTGATAATCCCTTAGATTAGAAGAACATTTACAGTTATGAAATTCTTAAGATTCATTATTCAACATATTCCCATCTGGTCGGACTGTTATCAATGACTCTTACTTTTTCGTCTTTCAATACCAGGGAGGATAAAACAATTTCCTGGAAACATATTAATGGTTATCATTCATGCTTATTGACCTGACTCAATTAATTCCGTTATGACAAACTGGTCAAGTGGGAATTGTGTTCCAATATTACTGGGTTTTGACCCTTCCTTCGGCCTTTATACTATTCCTGGTATTTTATTGATATGTAAATATTCATGTTGCATTGTAGATATACTTTACATGAAAATTGTAACACATTTCTGACCATTTTCATATTCATTACAATTTTTACATTATGGCCATTCTAACATTTTTTTGAGTCCTGTATGTATATTGATATTCATATAGAAAACTGTTGATAAAAGGCTTTTCATAGCTGGTCGTTTGACAATCTACTTCGGGTAGATACATACCTTGCTTGGCAACGAAAACACTAGCTAAACAATCTGGTATACTAGTACCAGCTGCCAGGAATGTTATGCCCATCACGCTGTCGGGAATTCCAAATGCATAACCTATATAGGACACCTGAAAATGTGCATATAACATCATGTTCATTAAGACCTAAGAACCACATTGTATTTTCAACATTGTTTTAAAACTTGCACAATTTCTCCTTTGAAAAGGTATTAAAATTACATGACCTCACATAAATTGCATTTTCGTTACAGTGTTTAGGCTATATCTTTCTTCAGGTGTTTATTTGTCTGTCCGCACGCAAAACGCCAAGTTGCGCTCGTAAAAGGCATTGTTACTTTCGAAATCCACTTACAAACATAGGGACGGAATATTTCAGTTGACTTTAAAATCAAGGACATATCAATCGATCTCCAACTACCAGGTAAAATTACCTTAGAACAAGTCACTTGGAAAATACATGACACGTTTTATTCCTCTGCAACAAACTGATTATTATGTATCAACTTTTATGTGAATAAATGTAATATTTCCAATGACAGGATTCGTTACAGCAAAACTTGTAAAAAGTCCATCTGTTAGACAACTGATTTCTTCAAATTATGTTTAACAGTGATTTCAGGCCTGCACTTAAATGATGTCGTTTACATTTTTAGAATACAGATTGAAAATAAATATTTCTATGAATCCAATATTCTTAAAGGTTCAGAGTCAAAACCGTTTCAACGATGTTTGTTTGCGTGTATTCATAACGCGTTTTGATGAGACTAGGTCAATCAATTTGACAAGAAGTCCAAGACAACTGAATCAGTTAACATTTGCAGATAAACCAACAAGTATGACATTTTTATCAACCTGTCAACATCGGCAATTACGGAGCCTGGTCTTAAACTATTGATAACCTATAACATCAAACATGACGCAGCCTATCACTAGAGAGAAAAGACTTACCATCCAAATTGTTACGTAGGAAAAAAGAAATATCCACACTATAGACATGATAAAAGTTGCTATAAAGTACTTCTCCCATCTGTAAATAGAAGTCAGAAAAACACTTTCAATTAATTTTCTGTGGTTGGACTTTTTCACTATTTTCTAAAAATCATATCTTTTCAGTTAGGATTGAGATATTTTTCCAGACATACTTGAAGACAAATACAACAGGCGAAATTTCTCAATTGATATCTACTTTCACATAAAAGTTTATCATAAGGAAATTATATATTATCACTAATAAAACAATAGTTTCGAAATCAGTACATGATCAAATATTATGGCAAACTTTTATGGCTAGCTGTAAAAGTATACTGCAAATATTCATTACATTTGGTTGGGCTAAAAGGTTTTCCGGTTAAACTTTTGGGAATATTGATGAAAACGAACATTCGTTCTAATCGATTCCCATTCATGTCATATTAGCTTAAAGACTAATAATGCAGAAATAACATTAGTTTGTCTGGAGTGAGAACATAAAATAATCCATATTGTCTGTGATAATATCGAAAATATAAATATGACAAGACAATGCTTGTTTGAATGCTACTGAAGTGGTGCAGAAATGAATCACTGAACTGACCTTGGTTTTCTGCTATCGGGAATGGTGTAATAAAGTAACGTCTTTATAGGGTAAACCAACGCCCATTTTACTGTAGCCACATAACCCTCTTGATCTGAAAAGTTTGAGTCTCAAAAACACATCTTTGAAAAATGACGACCAGACCAACCAAGAACAGGTGTCTGTTGCCTAGACTCTATATCAAACAAAACCGGCTTGTGCTCTTTTCGGAAATATTTAAAAAAATGTAAATACCCGGAGGTATCGAACATGTTTGAAAGTATCCTTCATAGAGATAATGGTATGAAACCCTAAAATATCTAGCAGCATTATTAGTAAATCTGATATGTTAATTGATACCCCCGTTCAACACTACATTTTTATTTACAAGATAGTTTTAGCCAGAGAGAACTCTGAATTTTGATTATATGAAGATTTGTAGGAATATTTTTCAGCTCTTAAACTAATGAAGCTTTTTAAATAGGCAGTTTACCTACTATGTCAAGATAAGTGACAACCTATACCTAAAACTTAACTGAAAGACAAAAGAAAATAATAATATTATGCAAGAGTTATATTTTTCGATTTCTGAATTTGCATGTTTCATTTGATATAGGCTTTAACCATATGCTCGATGATTCATTTCTCGCCAACTATAATTATTTACCTATATTTGGCAATTTTCTCCAGTCATCTATGTTCTCGTCGTATGCCATGCTCATCCTAAAATGTTTCAGTTGAAAATGATATAAACCAGTCGATAAATTAACATTAAAAAGTACACATATACAAACACAAATATACTATGATAAACAAAATGTTGTCATTAAACCATTACAAAATGTTTCCATATTAAGCGAATTACAAAACATATACCCATAAAAATTAAAACTGAAAAAATATTATTTTTGTCAAATTATGATAATTATTACATTACCAATTGCGGACTGATTTAGCATATGAGCGCATCGTGGAAGCTCTGCTTGCTTTCTTAAACAGTTGTCGACGTAAGAAGGCGGCGTCAGATCTCATTCGTTTACGCTAAAATCAAAGGACAATCACTTGTTGTCATGACGTTAAGCTGTTCAAAATAATACAATGTATTGATATTTGAATTTGGTGATCACAACGGACATAGACACTATTAAACAACACATATCAGCTAACTACAGGTGTACTTTTCCTTAAAATTTAAAGCAAGTTATTTTCGAAACAGTCGAAACAAAAATTTCGCTTACAGTCATTACACCTAGGAAAATGTAATTGATTAACAGTCAATTTTCTGAACGACCATACACCAGTCCTAACAGTCAATAATATTCAAAGTTTGCCTGCGATGTGTTTATTAGCAGGTACATTTTCAGGTCGAGTAAAGAAGCCAAACTTACAAAGGAGACTACAAGCCTGGCCGCTGCCATGAATCTGCATTTCCCTTTGAAATTATGGCCCATCATTATTCTGAAAGCCGCTTCTTCAAATGACAACCTGATATGAATAAATAAATCATTTCACTGCAAAGAATACACAATTTAAAGATATTGAAGTGTCATCGCCTAACGTCAATAGCAATTTAGTTTGACAAATAAATAGAGTGATCCACTCTGCATTCAATAGTTACGTTCCACCTAACAGGAAATTGCACATGCCTTAGACCTGAAACATTGCATTGAATCGCTCAAAAAATAGTCAACCATTCGAAATAGATATGGCAGAATGGACAATTACTGATTAGATGGCGAGCATCTAGTTTCATTCCAATAATATTGTCAATTAATTGCGAATAGCGTATCAATTAATTGACAGGATGTATGTTGTTATCTAAATTGATAATGCTCGGAGTTGAGGTGTATTCTCTGGAAGTCGGCACAAGTTTGACGGAATGAAATCTAAAAGATTGAAAGTCTAGATAGTTTGCAATGTGAGAACGCTAACACTCATTTATCGTCTGCTTTGTAACTCCTACTGAAATAGCAGGATTGTCAGGCCAAATAGTGTTATTTTTTATTCTTTACGGATTGTACCTAATTGTTTGTTATAACTGTATCTATTCATATCAGACCTTTGGGTTGTTTTCACGAAAGAGTAATATAAAGTGATGGCTGACTACGATAGATAAATTTAAAGTGTACAGGTTTATAAGTCTAAGGCCACATACTTTATATTTGAGTTCAAAGCATAGTTGTCTGCTGACATATTTTCAGTCGATGGAATTTCTTGCATTTCCGTACGCTCCTCAGTAGTTTCATGGAACACATCATCGTCATCACCAAATTGTTCTATAATGTAAATTGTACTGAGTATGAAATTTTAAAATCTGTTCAATGACCTTATACCGCTAGACACTAATATAGTGGAATGTATTGCTGATTATGGAAACATTGTTACAGTAAATAAACCTGGTAACCAACCGTACCGGTACATATTTCATAATTAGCAATGCATCAATACGCAATATTTTTGGAGAAAATTAACATCTAACATTAACTTGTTTCTGAATAGACATGTCTGCTAAAATAATACCAGTAATAATTACGCAAATAACAAATTTTATAAACGACACAGTAACCTGCTGAAAAAGCTTGGCCTACATTTCTCATGAACAAACTAAAACAGCTGGCCCTGTGAATATTGTTATTTCTAATACCTGAAAGCACGTCCCACATTATTAGTGGCCTGGTGAAGCGAAAGCATACAAATTACTCGATAAAGCGCTACAAATCAAACTTATCTTTGACACATATGCCCATACCATAATCCCCTTGAAACTTGTTCAACTGTTTTCCAATAATACCATTGGCAGAGATCTTCTCAGTCGTCAGCCATTTCAGTTTGTCGGAGACTAAACACTGGAGAGTTCGATTGTATCTGCCAATAGTAATAAAGACCCGTATCAGGTTATCTATGAATAGTTCTTGTCAGATCGCGGTTATATAATATTTTCTTACGGTTGATAATAGAGGCATAAGCTTCATTTGGTATTGTGATGAAAATGTGAAAAATAACGGTATAAGCTATTTTTCTTTCAATAATAAACTGCTATTAACTTTCAAAATAGTATCACTCAAGGCGATGAATGCATTTTGCTGCCATTCAAGACTTACACAAAGCAAGAGATCCAAATTTATACGGAACATTAACGATTTCATATGCTTTTGAAGTTCATAGTAATCAGTTCAAATGACATACACAATTTCATTTTTATAACCAAAGTAAAAGAAAACCATTACAAACCTCATTACAACAATATAAAGACCATACATGATTAACATTATGAGCGATTCGTACCACGTGACCTTGGAATCAGCAACAACCTACAATTGAAAAGATATTGAATGAATGCATTGGATTATCTGGCTATCGCTTTCATAAGAATGGAACATGATCCTTACAGTGTTTAAAACAAAAGCTAAATAGTATAAAATGTACGCAAAGGATTCTCTCTGCAAGCAGGCTGATCCTAATCAAGAGCAACAGGAATTAAATGGCTTTACGGTGGTAAATTCCATTCGTTTATAAGTGACATATTATGTTGTGAAATTGTCTAATATTGTCTGACAACATTTACAGGTGCAAACATATTTCTAATGTAACGTTTAATTTAAGATGAGATCCGCTTGGCAAAAACCAAACGCCATGATTATCTTAAACGGCGACCAACATTGATGCTTAACTTGGTTTCTTGTACATACATTGTAACACAAAATAACTTCTTTCATTGATAGATACATTTGCGCTGTAGTCTTCACAAGATTTGGAAGCTATGTGCAACTTATATAATTAAGTAAATAATTCAAGCGCAGTGCCAATCACTAATGTCATTTTAACAATTTTAACCTAATTTTCAACTGAATAGGTTGAATATGCGAATTGATGTCGGTTTAGGAAATACAGTACAAATATGGGGCCTGAGCATAATGTAAGTGCTTCGGTGTTAATTCCCAATAAATAACCCAACAGAAATAATTTGTATTGACAGAACATGAAACTGTTGAGATATTTCCGAAGAAATAACAAAGTTAATCAGCTTAAGGAATTTATTCCGACATAAAATAGAAAACCTTCTGAGGACAGATATATATTATACAACAAATACCTTGTAATAAATGTCCATTTACCTCGTATATGTAGGGTGCATCAATACACAAGGCAGATTAAGCGTAAAAATTGAGTGACAAAGAAAGAGAAGTTCGGAAGTTTTTTCTTCGGATATCTTTGGTTCGGATATCGTGTTTATTTTTTGTGTGCTTTGTTAGTATTTCCTATACAAAATGCTTGACATATTATGCATATTAGGATGGAATGTGTAATATCAACTGACATTTCTCTATTGTTATTCAATTTAAAACAATTACATGATTTGATTTGTAATGCTTCTAGGAATTCTGCCTATGCAAATGATTATCTAACGGTATCATTAGAACATCTTCGGGAATTGTTGACTGATATAATATCTTTTGGGAAAAACATATAGTTGACAATTGATGGAACTTTATAGAAACTCCATTTCTTAAATTTGATGACACTGATGCATCTTCAATGCTTATTACTTCAATTAAGAAGGCATCATTATTATAGCCAGTCGTAACAATTGCGATACTCTAAAACCTTTAACGCATACTATTTTTGCATATTTAATTAAGATAAGTGGTATTTTGTTTCAGTTTTGCGTTTTGGTAATTCTCGGTGCGTATTATGGTGACGCATTTTGTCACATACAAAATGATATTGAATGATAACAAATCAATGTTAGTTATACAACTTCAAATATGCTTTCAAACTATTTACTTAATATATATATATATAACTTGTTTTGTCCTTTGTTTGCCATTGAAGATGAACAACACTTATTTAGTTAGGTTGAAGCTAAATAGAGAAAATGTTTGGACATAGATTTTCTCTTTGTGCTGTTGTTATTATTCTTAATCTACAAATAACGCCTATATTTCTTTTCGACAGTACACTTCCCATTGCCGACTTTTATTTTGATACTTCCTATATATGTATATATTTATATGTATCACTAACAATAGAAATTTCATTGTATTTTGTAAATAAAATAAATTTTTTACTGATATACTCTTTTACGCGCACATATAATTTTTACTGTTTATTATCTTTAATATTAACATATTTTGTCGTGCCTTTATGTCGCATAAGTCGGCTCTGGAAATACATTCAATGTGTTTCGACTGGTTTTTTGAACCTGTTCATGTTCATAGACTAATATGACTTATTTTGTAGATTTGTAGCTGAGGGCACTTTGTTCAATCCAAATAAATATTTTGAAATTGTGATCTACATATACAAACAATGTATTAGTACA
>JAUMHA010376520.1:0-12823 GCA_032359765.1 Saxidomus gigantea
TCGTATTTTAAAAGCATTAAATATGCACCTGCACATTAAACGATTTAAAAGGTGCACATAAGGAGCAGACGTCGGATTTTAATCGCTAAAGAAGCAATGTCAAACATACAGCGGAAGAGATCACAAAATCTGAAATACATACTACTGTACTGATTATCTGCCAATGAAATGTACCGCACCGTCAAACAAAATGGTAACAGAACGTTATTTTGCTTTTATTTCCGGTCCCGTGCTGCTATCTCATTGCATGATGAGACTTTGTAAAATATCAAAAGGATGCAGCGTAATTCTCTGTATTTATACGTCTGCGAAAATATCTATTACAAGTGAGAAATTTGTATTTAGTAATCTACTTGACAGTCGTAAAAACAATCCAATGGGTGAAGATGGTTGCCAGTCGTAAAATGCAATGGATTTGGACACACTTTTCTTTGTGTTTGCAGTGCTTTCAATCTCTGCTTAAACTTTCAGTATAAACAATAACGAAAATGCATAATACAAATTTAGTTAATGACATAAAGTATAAGATTTTGTTCCTGGAACAGATCGAGATATATTTTACTTTTATAGCTTAGTAGGGTACAATTCGGATGAAACATGCTCGTTTGCATTTGTGAAATACTTACATTTTATAGACAGCGATATCTCATTGGACATAACCGAAATGTTTTCTAAATTTGAGGCAATGCAGTAGACACTGCAGCCTAGTCTGATTTGTTGACTTTGTATCGGAGTGTTTCAACAGTCGATATTAGGTTATCAGCTCCTTTGTAATAATCACTCTTTATATGTACGTTTTGATCTGTTTTGTTGATCACTTCCACACCAGTAGAACCATTGCAAAGGTACATGTACCAGCTAATCAAAGCGGATGGCAGACTGTAAGATGTGTTACAAACAAACGTTGCCCAAGAGTTCTCATAATGAGTGTCATTGCTATACTCATGTAATACTGCACGTGTTACTGGAACTGAAACAAAGTAAGTTTAGATATTTGAGTAATGAGTCATGCAGTTTGTAAAACAATATCTAGAAAGGATTAAAAGCATGCGGGGAATTCATGTTACGATAACACACGTAGAAGGAAAACGCCATCTTAATTACATGCAGATACGGACAAAAGAAGGGACATGTTCTTTTCTTCTTCGTGCTGGCTGCGTCGAGTACTGTTGAACAGGGAAGAAAATTGTGTTGTTTATTTTATAAACAGGCATTTATCACTCCAATGTTCGATTACATTCTTCTCGGAATTAGCAGACGTGAAAGTTTTAGTGAATAGAATAGAGTCTAAGTTCGCTCTCATTCGCATGTTTTGCATTACAGTGTAATATCTTTAAAACAATCTCGAAATATTTCAAATTTGAGAGATTTAACGATTTCTTTGTAATATTGGATGAATCATACGATAACATTGCGTAGTAGATATATCTATTCCACGAATAAAACGTTTTTAAACAACACACGGGAATATCATTTGCACACTTACAGCGAAGACCTGTTGTACTCATGAAAAGCAAATGGCACAGGTGGTAAAATATCATGACACCGACAGGTACTTGCGGTAGCGTAAACGAAAGTTAAATGAATTGAAAAAAAAGATTTTGGACAACTTTATAAAGATCAGTTGAACAGATTTACACTTGAGAATAATCATTTAGATTTTTTCTTTACTAAACACTGTCGGTAAAATGTTAACATGCATTATATATAAGCTGTGAAAAGAGCACGACGAGATACTCATGGGGGGAACCCCGTGCTTACATACTACAACTATCTACATTATACGTAGACGGAAGCGGTCATCCTGAAACGTGATGGCATCATCGTCTAATTCATTAGACTAAAGCTACTTGTGATCATTACGAGTATTAGGAAACAATTGAAATATCGTCTCATACCAACTATATAGCAAACGACATAGTCCTATTTTAAATAGTAAATGTTATATAAGTAGTTTAGTATTTATCTGATACGTTTATGACAACAGTGTTACTGGAACTTTGTATATCTTCACATCTCCAGGTTGTTCCATGTTGATAGCGGTCCACATTTTTCAACAGTACGGAAATAGTTCCATCGTTACAAATACAGTCGTATAGGTCGTTGTTAGTCAGGAAACCGAAATTCCGACACGTACCACCTGAATTGCCACACGCTCCTAGTGAGCCTTCCATTGAGGTAATCCATTTGACTGAGTCCATCGATCCAGTTGTCTTTGAACATGTTAGTGTAGCGCTGGTATTCTCTGACACAATCTCTTTAGACAACGATAGAACGATGTCGCTTTGTAATATCCCTTAATAGGAAAAGTAACTAACTTAAAAACAAGACATTTATGATGACCCTAGATCGCTCATCGAAGTTCCATTGAAGTACCTGGCTACGTTCAATCCTACTAGGTTGTCATACTTTAAAAGACATTTGAGTGTCAATTTAAAAGGAGGATTTAGTCCTTAAGGACCTTAATATTATTGTAAACAATATCTCCTGAAACATTTTGGTAGATGATTATAAAATAAACATTCCTATGGTATAATATAAAAAATCTGATTCATAATTGCTGAGCAATATATTTTTTCAGTTATCGATAAAAACGCAAAGGAAAAAAAGCCATGCCTTTAGACAGCACAACTTTGTGACTTTATTAACAGTTCAGGATATAATAGCAAGCTTGTTAAGTTTGTCTACACATACACATAGAAAATAAATACATGGGTCCGTTGTACATTGTATCCATGTTTATGACGAATACATTATCATGATAAATCTTTATAGAGAGCTGACCAAGAAACATTTTTGTGAGGTAATTTTGAAATGCAGTCAGATTTCTCATTTTCCGTATATAAGGCTACAAACAAATGACCTCTTGGTGGTGTCAATTTTGACTCAAGAGTCATCTGTTTAATAAACTTTGTAAATGTCTATTAACAAGACTATACAACACATATAAGTGTTTTTGCCAAGGCGGTTTGATCAACAACATTATTATCTATCAACAAAACTTCTGCATGGAATTTATTTCTGTAGACTTTTGTTTTGTTAGAAATAAATAGGCTTTCGCTGCTTTCACTAAGTGATTGTAGAGGAGATGTCAACTGAAAAACATGACTTACCGCACGTGTGACGGACGTAGGTAGATATGTGAAAAGTAGACAGTATCCACAGTTAATATATGAGTTATTCAAAGGGGAGTTATGAAGCTTCACATGAATAGAGAACTCAAGAAGAGCTATGATAAATTTTGGATTTTATACACTTGACACTTGATACACGCACTTTTTCCCGAAACATTCACCATTACAAAATAGTCTTTACATGTTTATCTTAATTATATGATAGATATACAACATTTTTAAACGAGGCATTTAAAGACATTTTAGAAAAAGCATTCACCTGAATATTGTAAACGGGATTATTTTGTTTTTACTGAAGGCAAATCACATTTACATTTGTTCTCCATGAAACACTATGGTAACACGAAATGTCAACTGTAGCTTTACACGCAACTGTAAGCAACCCATTCTACATGTTTTTCCTACATGCACGTCAAAGGCTTACTGCTTCTTCTGATTTAAACTGATAAAAACATCTGCAATGTTTTATGTCATGTTTTGACATGTACACGTTTATTTGAAGACACAACTGGTCCAATAAATGCTTACTCTGTTCTAACAAGATAATGACCTTAATTCTGCCAAACTTGGAAGCATTTCTGAAGCTGACAGTACACATTAGCTGTTTGTATTCTTGCAGTGTTAACTGTCGTGTTTTATCAGATAAAACTAAAGGCGCTAATAAAAAACGGTTCAAGGGATAACGTTTTATGCATCCTCGGTTCTAACTCAAAAATAAATAAATTTGCCTACCTTGTTTGATACATACTGCTACAAGAACAGTTCCATAAAGAAGATGTGTCATTTTTTGTCCAAATGATTATAATTCCTGAAATCAGATCTTTATTTTTTTTACATGCCACACTTTAAGCAAAGAAAGCACAACAGTTTCTATCTAAACGGTATATGACTTAACACTCACACGATAAATAATTTATACAAATTTATCTACTTTTTAGTAGGTAAGTAGGTCCAGGTCGGGTCAGCTAATGTCAACGTTAGAATCAGAAAGGATAATCTACCGGCCAAGACCAACCTCACTATCTAGTATATAGATCATAGACCTGATAGTTATCAAGTTATTAAACATAATAGATCTGACATTGACCTACTTAAGATCAACAATAACCACGAAGTCTGATAATCCTATGCGGAATGGTTCTCAAATTGTTAAATATAATAGGATTTTTCTTGTAATCCTATAATAATAATAATAATAATAATAATGGCCGTGGTCCAGTTTGCTTACATTGACATAATGTGAACAAAAGTCTTAGAAGGCCACCAGACAATGTTTTGCGCTCTAGGATACAGTATAAGATAAGACGATTTTTACAGTTTTTTTATCACTCTATATACAGAAAGCGACCCAATGGCAAGGTACATGTTGACCCCCTGGGCATGTTGTGAACAAACTAGGTTCACTTGAACAAATACAAACCGATCTCTAAGCTATAGATTTTAGAAATCTATGTTTAACAAATAACCCAGGCATAGTTAATTTTACCCTTTGGACAGTATTTGAACACACTTGGGAGAAGTCTACTAGACAGTGTTACAGACTAAAGAGATAACTACTAGACCGTGTAGTTTTGCTGAAGAACTGTTTAAAAGTCTGTCCTATATCAGTCTATATAAAAAACGGTGACACCTTGGTGTTGTCAATTTTGACCACAAGGTTATGATTTGAACAAATTAGGTTGAGTTCCACAAGACAATGTTACACGCCATATATATATGCACTAGGTCTTGCGAATTTATATAAGAAGATTTTTAAAGTGTTTTCTATATGTATATAGGTCTATGTCAAACAAGTAACTGCATGGACGGAGTCCTTTTTGACCCCAGGGGTATAATTTGAACAACATAGTAAGAGGTTTACTATACACTCCTTCCAACTATCTTAGATTTTTGTTTTGTGGTACTGGAGATGGATATTTTAAAAGTTGTTCCTAGTTGTTACCATAACATGTAATGGATTTCTTTGAACAACTTGATAGAGGACCACTAAAAAGGTCCTGCGACGTTTGAAGCAAAAAACTGACGACACACGATGACGACGGACACAGCGGGATCCTAAAAGCTCACTTTTGCATTCTGTGCGAGGTGACATTAAAACCCAAATAAAAATAACTGTCATTATAATGACAATTGGGATATCATGATGGTACCTTGTCCTTGTCTAGCATGCATCAATGCAAAAAAGGCCTAATCTAGGACTTAATCCGTACTTAAAATAGGAGCGAAAGTAAATTATAGTTTGCTAGTTTTTTTTTCAAATATTAATTTGTCTATCTTATTATATCTATGGAATTCTAGAGACCATGAATTGAATCGTAAAGTCATTGAACAAACGAATGCCGTAATCGAGTATAAACTTATTTTATTAAACGTATAATTTATAATGAATTCAAACTGAAACAAAAAATTTGGATACGAATTATTCCGCATCCTATTTTGAGTAAATTAGATGATTTGTCATTTTTGTGTTTGGTTCCAGTATAACTATAACAGTCCTCATTTTAGTGCGCTTGTCGCAGTTTACAAATAACAAAGGAAATGTTCACTATGATTAGACCACTGGAAAACACAAATAACTTTTCGAATTATTTACGCTTTTGGAATGGATACATTGTTTGAACTGCTGTTTTTCCACAGTAAATACTTGACTTTTGCAGTGTTCGTCATTGCATCCATACTTTAAAAAGAGATTAAAGGTAATGTAAATTATATTTGAAATACTTGGTAAAATTCATATTATTCTTTAACTAAGCTCGTTTTTCACCGGAAGTTGGTAACCTTTTCAACCGCCAATGAAATGACAAGCAGAATGTACAATGTATAACATTTTTTGTCTTTCATGGTTGGTTTTATATTTTTAGTACAGAAAGTATACGTAGCTCGTTTTTGTCAGTACAGGTTCCAAGGATAACACAATAACGAGCAAGTTCTTATTTCATTGCCACAGTGGTCCTTTAGGCAGATGTAGATACAGGGGAATCCGGGTACCATACTTTAGCTATTTTTACGAATAGGTTCTTTAACGTGTCCGTTATATAGCACAGACACACATGTGAATACCTCCCGGGTTTCATCTCTAGATGTCTGCGAAACAGAAAAGCGTTTCTGAAATCTCATTTCCCTGTCTGGGAATCGAACCGGAACCTCCGGATTGGTATTCCAAAGCCACCCTCATATATATCAACATTATACATTTATACCACCCTTATGTTAAAGAGCCACTCCCTACATCTAGCAGATTATATTCTCGAACCATAGATTTTGTGTTTAATGAACGTAAAATGATAAATAAACACAATTTCAAAGAAGAACCTATGGCGAAGAATGCCTTATTTTACCACAGTTAATCAATATAGAAGCTTTTTGTAATAAATCGCATCCACCCATTAATTGTACAACAACAACTCTACATAGATTATTGAATGGTTAACGGTACTGCAGTATATTTTTAACCGCTGATTTTATCGAAAATGACTGGGAATGCATAGCTGAAACTTTTAGGTTTACTTATAATACTTCCATAGAGTCTATTATTTACAATTTGAGGTTATTTGGTTTGGCATCAGTTATAGGGTATGTCCCTTTACGGATGAGTGAAGAGAAATTATTCTTTCTCGATCAATGAATGACTGTCAAAATGGCCTACCCGATAAAGTCAGTCGGGTGTGCGAAACGCTTCAGTCAATATTATTGTATAAATAGTACATTGTATACAAAAATGATTAATATTGATAAAATGACAACGATTTTGACAGCCGACCTTATTCAACTCGCAGATTTGCAGCAATCTGGACCGCTGGATCAAAATACAACTTGACAGAAAACATCAGTATGGAGTCGCCTTTTTACAATCAGGAAACCATCAACCAATTGTCATTTGCATATGTTTCTCAATGTAATTATAAACTGCAATCAATGGTTTTAGAGCTTAAATAGTACAGTAAACTCCGTATATATCGACTCCGGATATAACGTAACTTCGGATATAACGAACAGTTTTTTTGGCCCGATTTTTTCCCTTCTTTGTTTAATGTTAAAATATATCGTATATCGTACTCCGGTTATAAGGAAATTTAGGATATAAGGAACAATATTTTCTGGCCCAACAATGAAAAACGTACAGTAAAGTAATCGTATATATCGAACTGCAAATATGTTCCGAAGAGTTAAAAAAATCCGTTGATTTTGCATTTTTGTTTGCCGTCTGCATTGTACTTGTAGCTATTATTCATAAAGGTAAATCATTACACATGTATACCCTTTTGGTAAACTAGTTAAATGAGAATACAAACATAATTGCTAGGTAGGATATTCAAGTGATAATATTTCACGTAAATAACTGTGAGCGATTCTTTAAAAGCATGTAGGCGGAATTAAATCCCATATTGGGAAAAAATACCTTGTTAAATATTTCAAGTTATAGCAAGTGAGCGAAAATCAGCTTCCTTCAATTGGTATTTATACAGACGGAGTTTTAAAATTTCTGTCCATTTATAAAACATTTACATTTGTCATGTTGTTTGTACATGATTGACTCATGGAGAAAAACGTAAAACGCTCACATTAGAAAATAAATAGATGTTTTATTAATCCTTGCAACTATTTTACAAAGGTTTACGAATATAGAAAAGGATAAAAGATATAGATCTTTATAACTCTTCAAATAGAGGTAGGAAAATCAAAAGCATTGTTAGTTGATGTTTCGGATTTTATTACATTTTGCTTTAATAATACTTGTTCAATATATATTTTAGTTCGATATATATACATCGTATATAAGGAACTTGTTCGATATATGGATATAAGGAACTCCGGATATAAGGAACACATTTGATAGGTCCCGAGGAGTTCGTTATAAGCAGAGTTTACTGTATATGCTATATCCTATATCTACTACCATTAACAAGATATTACATACTCCTTGTGTGTAGTTGTTAAGCTACCTTTTAAAGTTATTATCCTCCACTTACCGTGATCTCAAGCTTAAAATGTTTGTGAGACGTAACAGCGAATCTTAACTGTTACAGTTCAATTCACTAAAATCAATTTAACAAAGAAAGATGCAAAATAATGATGTTGATTAAGAAATATATCATACCTGCAAATCATTCGGTTTTGCTATTATCCACAACAGCAGTCATATCAAATTAACTACTCCGGCTCCTTTGTTATGCCTGATGAAAAGAGGAAGTTTAAACGTAAATAATGTAATCTATACTTCTACAAATTTTGAACGCAAGTTTTAGTAGATGTAAAATGCAGATATCAGAATTGGTCAAATTGCTACGGTCTGGTCTTATGACACCTTACAAATGTAGCTTAAATTAGTCAATAACTTTAAAAGTGTTACGTAATTCAGTTTTCCAGATCAGAAACTATTCCAACAGAGTATCAGTTGTATCTCAAATCTTGTCAACAAAAATTGCAATAAACAGAATGTTACGTTGAGATATGTGATAAGTTTCTAAGCGTTAGATTGATGAAACAATACGTGACATAACTAGGTGTTTTATTTTAGCCTGTACTTGTACATTCTGTCTTAAATACATACTGTACAGGACATGTTTAACATTATATTGTTCAAAGTTTTAGTTTGTAACACAGAGCAAGTCTTTTTTAACTTTAGCGAATACCATTTTGTCTCATTACAATGTTCACATTTCATGTTCTATATAAATAACATTGTTTTTAAAGCTCTTCAGGTGAGTCTCGTCTATCATATACTCAATATTTCATCTATCACCTAAACAATCTACTGTTAGAGGACAGGGAAGTTTTATTCGAGTTATGCAAAAGGTGAATTAAACAAACATGTTAAACATTTGCATTTGAACATAAATCTATTAGATCATCCAACACCAGGAAGTACTAAATGTTTCAAATATACACGGCAAATAAGCATGTTTAAATGCAATTTGAAAATTATGTAATATATCATTATACATGTGTCTATTTATAGACTGAACTTAGGTACATGTAGATCAATCATTCCTAGACAACTTTCTTCATCTATCATTATCTGAAATATGAACTGACTCCCTTGAATAGTCATTGAATCATCTTTATGACAGTCACCATAAAATATATTTATATGGATATCAAACATACAATAGCAATAACAAAGCATAAAATAACTTTTATGACTATTACATTAAGCATGACGACATATTGAATAACAATAACAAAAAATATAATTCAGCAACGTTTGACATGCCGTAGTTTACACTAGTTTGTAAGTCAATCATCTTAGTCGGTTGTGAGTCATTGCATATTGCTGTCCTTTAGTCGAATATTTCATAGTTTGCTTTATCAAAAGTAGAAAGTACACATTAAAGAAACACTATGAATTTAAACCAAACATAAATCTCATCTTTCATACTAACGTAGCAATTATCATATTACATTGAACAATATATAATTTTGGATGACGATTTATTAATTGATTTTATTTCAGGTAAAATACACAATTAAAATTGATTATAACTACATAGCTGGTCACATAAGGTTCGCCGTTATTTGATCGTTGTGGGTAGTGCGTTTGCCTCATGATCGAAGGGCACCAGGTTCGATCCCTACCATCGCCATGTCGGAAGTATCCATAGGCAAGACACAAATAATTCCATATTACCTCTATCTCTTCGAGGTTGATTCCATCTCGAATGAGTCCCGAGAACGATTAATCTAGTTGTAATAACTTGTCCCGCAATTGAGAATAAATAAATTAGTATATATTTGATCGGTGTTATCGAGGTGCAGTAAAATAGAAATATATCTTTGGGAACCTTTCTCCACTAAACTGACTGTTTCAGGCTCACCTGTTACTTCTTTTTTTTTTTTTTTGTTAATATTAATATAGTGCACATTAAGCACACCTTTTTCCTTTGATTGCTGATAGTCCCGGCCGACCCTTGGATATCTACCTTAGTGAACTTGTCAAGACTCCTGACAGGTTGAAGTGAGACGGATGTCGATACAAGGAAATACAAGATGCAGACCGAGTACCAGACCCTGGCTCTTACAAATAGACCACTTGGTTCTTTTACATGCCCGGTGTATAGCGCCGATACACGTGCGACTACCTCTGGGTTTCTAACCAGTTTATGGGTGGGAAACACTGAAAAGCGTTTCTGCATTTTCCAGTACCTCGGTCGGGATTCGAACCAGGGACCTTGGACAAAGGATTTGTTGTCCAGAGCGTTAATCACTCGATCACCGCGCGCACCCTACTAAGGACACTGGTTCTACAGTTAAACTGTATTTAAACAATACAAATGTATTTACAATTATACTTGTAATTTATTATTCTGTCTCACTATCTCATGAGCTATTTCGTCTCTCATTGTGAGATTTGTTTTATTAACATAATCAATCTGTTAATACATATTTATGCGTAAATAATGTCTATAAATCAAGTATGAATTATTTGTTTATTTTACTTGTGGTGACCTAAAAGGACAAAGAATTATAAGTGGGAGGTTTATTTATTAAGCTGGTGACCTACATAATATCGAGTGATCATAGTGCACTTAAATGTTTAAATATATATTGTATAAACTGGGACAACTTTAAACTTCCGGAATCAAGAAGTACTATACTACCTAACTGTATAGCATATAAATGGGGTATATATTTGTGGGGATTTTTTCAAAAGTACATACACTTTGTTTTTCTCTTTAAATTATATGACTGATTTTAGTGTTACTATAAATAAAGACTAAATAACTTTCAAAGATATTCGCTTTTATCTACGTTTTGCATTCAAGGTGAAGGAACGGCATTATATTTATATGACATTGCATGCTTTGAGAACAACCCTATTGTAGAAACAAATTGCCGAACTTCTGTGAAAACAAGTTATTTAATTATCAGCAGGCCTTGTGATTTTCTATATCTATTTTTAGATCGTTCTTAGTTCGAATGTACAGCTATCACAGTTATTCAAGCAGCTTCCTGTTGGGTAACGAAATAGGGATGGCAGAGAATAACATCATGTAAATATTATTCAATCCATACAGACATAGCGTACAACAAATACACGAAAAGCAAACTGGTAAGATGTTTCAAATATTTACATACAGACTACAAATCCACTTACTGGAAAACAAGACTGCCGTTCAATGCATGCCGGGATTATTTGTGAGTTTTATACAGACGGCGAAATAACGTCGTCATGGTTACGTTACTTGCAACATATGCGAAATATTCGTTAGACCCAAACATTTTTAACATATTTGTTCATATAATTAAAAAATGAATTGTATCACATTTTACTTCCGGGTAGAAAATCCACGCTATATGGAATTGTGATTAACAACCTAGCACGACTTTTTGTGATTGCTTTATGTCCAGCGTCCGTCGTCAACTACTTCGTAAAACAACATCTCCTCCACAACTGCGAGGCTAATGTTGTTGAAACCTGGCAGGAATGTTTCATACCTGAAGCTCTACTACATTTATTCAAAGAGTTCCATTCCATGCATAACTCCATTTCTTCTTAAGATTTGGAATACCCACAACTTAGAGATTTGGAATGCAGTATTGTCTAGTAGACCTCTACACTGATTGTGTAAATCATAACCAACTGGTCACTTGATTTTACATATCCAAACATAGAACTTTGGTTCCTATGGCAACTAATAGGCTATTTGTTGAATTTCCTCCTAAACATGAAGGCCTAGAGGTTAGATATTTGATGGATTACAAGTTTCCCACAAGATTCCGCAAAGCATGTCCCTGGTCCGAAGTTGACCATAACCGGGGGTCACTTGTTTTTGTAAAGACATGTACAGGAACAACTTTAAACCCTTTTTCTATATATGACCACAATGTCCAGCGCTTAGCTATTTTGAACGCAGCACTGTCTTGTAAACCCCTACCGAGTTTGTTCAAAACATGCCCCAGGTTCAAAATTGAGCCGGCCGAGGGTCACTTATTTGACATATATTTAAATAGGTTAACAGCTGAGATGTCTCTGTGTATGCATTTTTTTCTTTTTAAAGTGGTGAAGAGGTAAATAAGATGTTTGCTTGAGCTTTGTTATTTCTGAAGGAAGCTAAAGATAATTACGGAATTTCCGCGTGACTTTTAAAAAAAAACACAATAAAATCAAGAAGAAAAACGTCTAGAAAAATTGCATTATAATATTTATTTTGTTTCTTCTGTCAACATTCAATACTGACTTAGAACAAGAATTACAGCTATAGAAAATAGTAAATAATTCGCTTATAACAAACATAATTGAAAACATACACCATATACCTGTAAGAGAATATTCTTTACACAGTTATTTACTTTTATGTAACATACTTTTTAGTACTACAATTTAAATGAGATGAATGATGTTTAAGCCTGAGAAATATCAAATAATTATAACAGAAGTTCAATGCGTCTACAATTTGAAGTGACGTTGATGTACCTAACTATTACAACAGTGTCATAGCATTGGACTACTGCTCTGTAAATGCCCGCCATTACGCTCTTTATAAAAGGTTATTGCAGCCGTTAATTTGAGGTCCATTTGTACATACAAATGTATAAGTTGTTTAGATAATGTGTTTCATGCAGAAAAGCTCTTTTGTTTCAACAAACAATAAAAGAAAGAACCTATTACATTATGAACCCCTAATGTATTTTGCTACAAACATCACTAACTAGTATTGAATACTTAATTCTTTGTTATTTGCCAATAC
>JAUMHA010376531.1:0-12822 GCA_032359765.1 Saxidomus gigantea
CACTCAACCTTCGCGAAGGTCTTCTTCTTACACCTGTAAAATCCTAAGCATTCTACATGCACCCAATATATGCAGTCTACTACCTCACAACTTAACCATATTTGATTGACTGTTTGTGAATCACGAGGTACACATACTTTGCAATTATCGTCTTATTCATTATTGTTTACGTCAATTGCTGACTAGTTATGATTTTTTTTATTAAGATGAAAGTCAGGAGATGATAGCTTATGAGGACTGTTAGTAGAACTCGAAGATTGTTTCGGAGATGTTGTTGTATATGAAGAAATTGTTCCGCCGTACTGTTTCAAATAATATCGTCATTAATTTTCTTCTTTATAACATTTCAGAGCAGAAAACTATTATAAGTGTTTGACCCCTTTTGCCCACCAATCAAATCGCTCAGATTTTCAAATAAACGTCTTACAGTTTCCTTTTTATTAAAACTACCTACTGAAATCACTTAATTCCACGTCCTATATTAATGTGAAATCATCTCTTTCATCAAGGTATATTGTTTCTGTACTGTTACATTTGTGTCAGAGGGTATTCTGTCGGAGGATTCCGGTATAGGTAATATTTGTGTTGGTTGGTATGATGTTGGAGGTTTCCGGTATAGGTAATATTTGTGTTGGAGGGTATTATGTCGGAGGTTTCCGGTATAGGTAATATTTGACGTCACCCTGGAAAGATGCCATATCTTGCCGAAATATGAAACACAAGATATTTTAAGGGTGTCACTGTGGCGTTAGCGTTTGCGTATATTTATGCAGGTTTCATACAGAGTTTTGACTTCATAAATAACTTATAATACACGTTAATTGCATATAGCGCCCGGGTTCGGTGTTACAAGGGAAGTGATTTTGTTTGTCCGGATTTAGTAAGTTTCGCAAGAATTGTTCATCATTACTTGTGTTTAAATAATGATAGAGCCCAAAACCGAAACATCGCTGAATTTCGTTAAGGAATGTCATTCTGTGTTTAACGAATCCTTTACACTCTGCTATTACATGCTTCATTATGTCATACTTAGATAAGCCACATACACTGCAAAAACATGTTTGGGGGCAGGCTGAGTGAAGCTGAGTATTTGAACAGCGCATTGTATAGTAACGATGTTGGCTTTGGGCTGTCTAGCGTATATAATTTGCATGGGGAAATACTAAAGTGTATCGCCCTAAATCTGTCAAATTCATCATTTGACGCAAGCCTTTGTTCCCAATAGTTCCTTTTGAGACACTCTTCATTTATTATTTGAGAAACATAGTATTACAGTTACTACTCAGATCAATTACAGAAGAGCTGTAATTCTCTCTGAGTATTCGTCCATGTCTTGAATCTTGAATAATCTCACAACAATCAATTGATACTCTCAAAAATGTATAATGCTCCAGTGTATATTTGGATTATCATTTCGACGCGGTGCTTTCACCCAAGTCGCATCAGAGGTCGGCAATTAAATGTTTTGTTGTAAGGAAACTAGCCAAGTTAATCGTGTATTGTTTGGTGGAAGAAGGCTTGTCCAAGAATTTGTTGATTTATGGAAAATAGAAAGGAACACGCATAACACTATATATATGTATCAAATATGATCAAAGTTATAAATAAATGATATGCATCTGTATAGTAGTTTAATTTCTATTGAACTATACTAGTTGATAATCATCGCACATATTGGAAAAGGCTTATTTTCATTTCTTTGCGGCGTCATTTTATTGACGTCATCGTATACAAAAGTAGTAACAACCTAAGCAAAAGCGACGTTATAAAAGTCATATATAAATGAATGAATCTTCTTTTGGCCAAATTGAAAATCTTAAAAATAATGGCACTGTGCGCATTGCACGTCTATACAATAATGTTTTTCTCTGTCAATCTGTATATTAAGGTTGAATAAAGGTTTTATTTTTGACGGAATATTTATAGGTATATAATAAGACTTTAATAGAATATTCCTTCATGTATCGAATTATTCTTAGTTTACTTATTGTAATAGTCCGTTGAAATATTGTTCTGCTAATACATGTATTATACGTCTCTTTATCAACAAGTATTATTTAAAAAAAATGACTGTAAATAAATACAAGTATAAAGAGTACAATATAATGTTTTTTATACACACTGTCAGAAATGTGCGAATACTATAGTTGTCACAGCAACATCATGTTGACGTAATTAATGGAGGGTTTTCGCCATTATCAGTGACTGTACAAATTAACTAGATGGGTGTCTAGTAGAACACTTGTGTCGCCCTATTACACGTTGTCAGAATAACCACTAATTTCGTAGTAAAATGTAAGTACAAAAAGGGGCATAACTCTGTCAAATATGACATTGACCTACAAAATTTGGCGGCATCACGACTCTTTTTTCATAAGCAATACAATTTGAAAGTTTGATAACGAAAACTTGGCAAGGTTATAGCCAATGTTGAGTTTTCATGACAAAAACTAAGTACGAAATGGGGCATAACTCTGTCAAAAATGACCTTGACCTACAAAATGTGGCGGCATCACGACCCTTTTGTCATAAGCAATACAATTTTTGTCAAAGTTTGAAGAAGAAATATTAAAGAAATGGCAAAGTTATAGCTAACGTTAAGTTTTTGTGACGGACTGAGTGACTGACGGACGGACAAAGCGATCCCTATGTATCGCCTTTTCTACGTGTCGTTCCAAATCAGCGTATCCGATAGAAGCATCCATTTTCTAAGTCGACATTTTATAGGATCAGTAAAATATCTAATTGCCAAAGTTCTTTTTGAGACATAAAAAATATCACAGACAATAGAAACATGTAATACATCCTGAAACAAACTATCACAGACTACAAAAATATGATCGATTTCCGAGTAAAAAACAAAATTACATACCAATTAATAAACGAATACAATAGAAAAATCACAGTCGATGCATAAACAAAATCACAGTTAACAATTTAAACAATAACCATTTCAAGAAAACTAAATAGAATAATATAGTTAAACCATACAATTTTCCAGTTCATTCGACCAGATTTATAAAATAAGTTTAGAAAACATACAATGGCGAATTTGCTTGCACTTATCACGATAATACACCGAGACTAATTAAATCAGAAACTACGGTTTGTAAACATATTGTAATATGTCTCTTTGCTTGTAAAGCACTTCAACATCTTCATCTTTGAATGTCGTCTGCCATTCGGATCATTTTTCAATAGACGAAAAGTCTATTGTAATGTCCTCGGGCTGATATTGTCTGCAAAACATAATAGTCATTAGTAACGTAAAGGATCACTAATTACACAACTGGTGTAAGATTTGTAATAATTTGTGAAAATCACTAGAGTATTTTGAATTCTAAAATTATTAAAATATATCGCAGTTGTAACATTATTTTATCATATTATGTATTATATTACACATAATAGGGGTTCTGTTTCAATCTGAATAGTTCATGCATTATATATACAATTCCTTTATAGATGTTTCTGTTATGAAAGTTGAAACGAATGTTGAATTTTAAGATTGTTCCTATAAAACAAACGGATTTTTCAATACATGTATATGCACACTGAAATAAGATGCACATTAATATGCAGATCAACAAAATTAAAACACTAACGCATACAATCAGGCAAGAAGTTGTTAAACACTACCTTTCCCACAAACGCGACAGCTTGAATAAATCAACATAAAATGTTTTACAGTTTCACTAGAACTTGTTCAATTATACTTATGGGTATGTGATAATCAAATCTACTATCTTTTGACTATAATGCACTTTATTCTTTGTGTTCATACTCCCACCCCAGCAGTCTTTCACAATTACGGGACATCATTTACCGTTGTCTTTGAGCGTCATTTCAATATAATTAGCGTGACAGAACTGACAGAAGAAAACAGACAGCTTAATCTCATATCTTGAATATATTATGAAGTTACACAAAAAAAACAAACAAATGTATTATATATTGTTGAGTACAATACTGATTTATTTGGTGAAAGGTGAGCAAAGGGGTGTCATTGAGAGGTTCGGCCGATATTCTAGTAATGTGTGAAAATAACTGATCTGAAAAATTGGTTTGTGGCAAAAGATGTGCAAATAATGTGCATAGATAGGCCCCGCTGCCGCTACCGAAAGAAGTATCAACTCAATCCCTTTAACACTTTTCGACTAAAGTTCTAGACAAGAAGAATTCGAATGGACGGACAAAGCGGCGAATATATACTCCACACTTTCTTGGAGCATTTGATGAAACATATCATTAACTGACCATAGAAACCCGTAGTTCCATCGTGTGATTCTATAACCTATTGAGTTCATTCTTTCAGAAAATAATTGGTAAGACCGGTAATGCACTCTGCGTTTTAGTTGTCTGACTGTCCGATATGCATATAGTTCTAAACAATATTGAAGAAACATTTCACTATTTCCATGATCCTACTGTGTTCAATTAATTGTAGTAATGTGCCACAAGTTGAATTCAAAGAAGCTCATTTCACTAATTAATATTCACATATATAACCTTGGTAGTTTTCGTAAAATCTTATTTGCAGTAAACGCTATTTCAATACGGATAAAATGTGGACAAACGTTAGAAAAAAAAGTACTATCGTATTAGTGAGGCTGCATCGAAAAACGTTTTTGTAACGGCTTTGTGACAATAGAGTTTTAGTTGGACGTCCAATATACACTAAAGAACGAAATGTTGCATGTTTCTAGTGACAGAGGCATCCGAAGCACAACAAAAGAAACCTTTACTTTTCTGGGCCAGATGATTCGGAAAATGGATGAAACTATGGTAAAAAATTACTAACATTCACCAGAGTCAGCTCCGTTACGAACAAAATGCATACATATGAAACGTGAAATATAATTCCGTAAAACAAATAACAATAAAAACAAAGAATGAAAATAAAGCTGTAATTAACAAAATACATGCATACCTAAAGCTGATTCCTGCTTGATGAAACAGTCTCCTGGACGCTTTAAATTCTTTTTCACCTTTCTTTTTATCCGAATAGTAAATAACCTCTTTTATCCCTGACTGCACAATAATCTTTGCACACTCGTTACATGGAAATAACGAGACGTACATTCGGGTTTTGCTGCCTTTTAGATCAGCTTGGTACTTGTTAACAATTGCATTCATTTCAGCGTGACATACTGCAACATAACATTAACTGTTTGTAGTTGACATTTTGTTTTTGTCATTTGCAAAAGTGAGTAGAACATTTAATGTGCCTTTAATATGTATGATTTTAATTGCAACAGTGCTGACCTGATGTGCAGCACAGAAATGTCGTCCTCACGTTTCAAGTAAGCTTGTTGATTTACGCCAATACGGTATGTAAACGTATTTTATAAATGGTTTTTGTTGGTTCACACCGGCAAAAGACTAGATGAGGTAAAATTTATATACAGTATTACAAACAACTTTAAATCTTAAACCAAATAATATAGCGTTACAAACGTATATTAGGGCTTTATCGTTGGTACCGGTTTCCCATATGACCAACGCCACCAGAAGAGGTTAGTTATTTTAGGTTTCGGAGGATAGAGCAAGATACAGAAAGCGTCCCAATGCCAGGGACACCCCTGGTTCTTATACATGCCAGGTGTATAGCACCCATACATGGGTCCTCGGTTTTAGTCTCATCCGAAAGACCGTTAGTAATTTTAGTTGGTCAGCCCCGGGAATCGAACCCGCTACCCCGAGATTACGTCTCGTGCTCTACTGATTGAGCTAACCGGGCTGACTGAACGCTTTTGAAATTCCAATTTAAACATTTATTACCCTTCCATGAAATATGCGGTCTTCTGATTGGTCAACGATCCATAAATATATATTGATATTTACGGGCAAGCCGGTAAAATACACTTGAAATATCCCGTTACTGTACCTTATGCTAAACGTGAGCTTGTTCGCCGCGTACACTTTTTTTTTTTTTTGTGAAGCAGAGCTTCTTTTATTCATATATAGTTATATACATACAATGTATATACAGCTAGAAAACATTTTCAAATACAGTTTAAATATTGTTTTGGATCTTATTGAAAAAAGTTATATTTACATTTTTGAACTTATAATAATGATGCATGATTTCGAATTCTGATTTAATAACTTTATATATATCATATTCAATCGTCCAATTTTCACTTGCAAAATATGATTTGTAAATGCTAAACCCTACTATG
The DNA here is from genome assembly GCA_032359765.1 of Saxidomus gigantea. Lineage (NCBI taxonomy): Eukaryota > Metazoa > Mollusca > Bivalvia > Venerida > Veneridae > Saxidomus > Saxidomus gigantea. Next base: position 6,183 of record JAUMHA010376531.1, read on the forward strand.
GTTAAAAAAATGTTGATATAGAAATAATTAGGTTCAGAAAGTTTGTATCCGAAAATTAAGCTTTTTATGTTGCGCATATTTCTTTGAATTCCACACTTATAAAGCAGATTTTGTATTTTCCTCCAGAATATATCTACTGTTGTACAATTTATGAAAAGATGTTCATAATCCTCTAGGACTCTGCACTTTACACATAATGGAGTTTCAGTAATTTTCCAGGAGTATCGTATGTCTCCACTTGTAAATATTTTGTTTATGATTCTGAATTTAAATTCTTTATGTCGATTATCGGGAATTCTTTTTATAAATTGATAGACGCTGTTCCATTCTATTTCTTCGTTTATTTTAGTTGACCAATATTTATGAGTAATCGGTTTTGTAACTTTTGTTTTGACTAATACTTGATAAATAGCTTTTGTGTCTAGCGTATCTAAAGATTTTCCTTCGATTTTTAAGATCCTATCTGTTTTAACTTTAGTTTTAGACGAGTCTTCAGATTTGAGTTTTTGCTTCCATGATTTTGGTATAGCCTGGAAAATCTGCTTCAGTTCAGCTAAACAGTTTCTTTTGTCTTTCAGCTTATTCAGTATAATGTTTTGATGAATTTCTCCTTTTGTGTTTATTATGTCATTTACGAATATTATATTTGATTTAATCCAACTATCAAAAAATAGACATTTATTATTTATTTGTATGAACTTGTTACCCCATAACAATTGTCTTTTAATCCAGACGATTGTTTTTACTTCAGGATTTTTTTCTAGATTATTAACCCTCAACCAGAGTTCTATTAAGTTTTTATAAAAATCTGAAATTTTATTTAATTGAATACTTTTCACACTATTCAAATTACATTGAAAAATTAGAAAGTCCTTTGCAAAGTCGTTTAAATAGTAATTTGGAATGATTTTCCAACTTGCATTGTTATTATCTGTCAGCACTTTAACCCATTTTAGTTTTATGGCAGTAACATAGGATTCAATATCTATCATATTTATTCCACCACAAACTTTACCTCCAATAAGTGTGGTTCGTTTTATTTTTTCTCTTTTATTATTCCATAGGAACTTGAATATCAATGTATTTATTTCTTTTATTATTTCTTTTGGTACAACTAGAGAATGAAATAGATACGTAAATTTTGGTATTAGTAGAGTTTTAATAATTTGAACTTTGCCATAAATGGTCATCTTACGTTTGCTCCATGTTTCTATTGATTGTTTACATTCTGTTAATTTTCTTTTCCAATTTAGAGCTGAGCATTCATCTTTATTTGTGCCAAAATATACTCCTTATGCCTTTATTGGTTTGTTCGGCCATGTAATATTTCCTGTGGTTTCCGTTTTTGACTTATTACGCTAATACTATTTTGTACTCACACTTGTATGTATGCAAGATGATAAATATTAAGGCTATGTGCACTTATTGTTAATGAAAGTAAAATGCTTGATATACTTTTTTCATTCATATTGTGTTGTTATGAAAAGTCCGATATATTGGACGCAATCTTGAAATTCCCTCATGGCAACCAAAATACTATACTTGAACGTTTACAATTGAATATAGTATGTAAAATCTTTGATTTCTTGAGCAAGAATGTATTTTCCTAGAAAAGGTACAACATTCTAAAGACTTATAGACAAAAATAGTAAATTTGACCATCTTACTTTGAATTTGTAATAGAGAGCATAGATGCCTAAATATTTATGAACTTTTTGGTTGCCTTTACATGGTAGACAGTTTCTAGTATTTTCAAGAGTTGACAGATAACCAAGGCTTCTTTTTATGAGTAATGTACATTCCCCTATCACGTGGTATAGAAAATTTTATTTTTGTTTTTTAGAAAAAGATTGGTGTTAAAGATACCCAGAATCACCGTTTTACACGGAATATGTTTTGCAAAGTCCATAGAGAAGCTTATCGAAAAGTGATCACTTCTTTTGTTTTCAACTGCAGTGAGCGAGACAAAAAGCAAAACACATAATAAGAAACCTTGTTTTACTGAGCATTTTGGACATCCTACCATAAAACTTTTTGTTATTAAGTCCATGTTCTTCTTTCCCCCAGGGCATCTGATAATTCGCACAACCATTAGGCATTCCATTATACCCAATTCCAACTACTCTATCTTCTGAATTGACAATGCATGCACCAACCTTAAATATATGAACGAATGGTATTACCAATTATATGTACAACTGTACCAATGACTGATCAATATGCGGTTGCCTCTCCCGCTTATCTTCTATATCAAATTGTTCTTTACCAATTATATCGACATATTGCATTTCAGTTAAATAATACTAATGCTATTTTGTATTACGATATGAGGCTTAAAGGAGTAGGTCAAGGAATAAAGATGACAAAAGGAAAGGCACAGAAGATCTTTCATACTCCGATAAAAAATACTCAAAAGTGTATGCATGGTTCCGCTAGTGACTGTATTCCACTTGAGAGGCTTAATTCTATTTCTAATAGACGTTTATTACACATATAAAGATTCCAGTTCCAACTTTAAATACATGTAGTTTCTAAGTTTGGTATGTAAAAGGTACCGACGGACGCACGAACGGATGTTAGGGCAACTTCTATTATATACTCTCCCTTTTACATCATGCTGCCTGGGCAAGTAACAGGCCTATGTACTTTTATTTTGTTGATGAAGAATCTTTCCGGCTCTGTATATGCAATTACTTATTAAATGGGTTAAGAATATTCTGTCTAGGTTACCTGTATACCTTGACTTTTTTTATCCTGTTTACATTATCACTGATTTTAAACGAAGGCCTGAGCAAATAGAATTTTAAAAGTATGTAAGTATGATATTACCGTTTAGACAAGAAGTAAATGGAACTGAACATGCGTGTTTTACAATCTCAGTAGGAATAAGTCAGCTGATTGTTGTATATCCCTGTAGAATTGCTCAGCAATATCAACATAGTACTCCAAACAATCAAAAGACGATTACAACTTGTCGGCGCTTGGGTGAAAATGAGAGATCTCAGTAAGTGCAAAGATAAATTGAACTACAGTGCTGATAGTAAAATCAGAGTGAATGATGTTTAAATAGGGTGTACAGTGTCCGGTCTCTCAGCAAATATGCTGAAGATGGACTGGACTGTACATTGTAAGGGAGGCCATTCAAGAGACAAAAGGGAATTCATGTGATATTGGGTCCGGGACATGGGAATCAAGCAGTTCAGGTTTCAGTTTTGGATGAGATGGTTGTTTGTCGACGCCTATTTGTTTGATTCTGATTTGAAAGAGATAGACAAGAGATATTTGTATGCGTCGTTGTTCTAGAGTTTGCAACTGTAGGGCATAAAAGTGATAATACCCTTTAATGTGACCATAGCTTTTGAATGGAATAATTCACCATTGGTTTATCATTGTTTAAAACAATATATGGCGAAAGTTATAGCTAAATAAAATAGTTGTATTTATCAGTTTATACATTGTACCTATTGAACATGGTTGAAAAATTAAAAAAAATCTGTTTTAGAAAGTAACTTTGGTTATCTGGTATTTGGTATTTTTTCCGGTCATTATAAACAGTTTCATAACTTTAATCATTTTGGTCACACTGATTGTATACGTGTAGTCATTAAAACTGTATCTTGCTGCTGACTTTTGCCAGAGTGCCAGACGGTTGAGTTTGCTCAAAATAAATACCTGTGTGACAGGATCCTTGCTCCGCTTTGCTGACAAGAAAGCTATAGCCATATAATATTCGTCTTTTTCAAGGTAATCTGTCCTCATTTCAGATTTCCTGTATTAAAGAATACAACATAAATTATAAACGTATATTGCGTTATTGTGAAAATTTAAGTTAAAAAGTTTCCTTATACATGTAGCAGGTGTTTGAAGTGATAGTTTTGTAACAAATAAAACCTGGTAACCTGTTTGACCTGGTGTCACCAAACAAAGTAAAGTGCTCAATCAATATCACTTATGAAGTAGCTTGGAAATCTCTTAGGACTGCAACACCGATAGCCACTGTCTTTAAAATATTATGTCTATAAAACTGAATCCGTTTAAAATGATATTCTTTGACATGTGATCTTTTTTTAATTTTTTAAATTAACAACCTAGACAAACATTGTGACGGCAAATGATCTAAAATATCAAATTCCACTCGAATCGTTTTTAGTCGAATAAATACTGACATATTATGCTTGGTAAAACGTGCGATGTGATCGACATAGACAGGAAAGAAAAAACTGGTAAAAAGAAGAAGACAATACCTGCTCCGGGTTTGCACTGACCGCACTTTCTTATCGGCTTCAACCTGAAAACATGCTTCTTTAGATATACTGGTTCATTGCAATAAAAGTAAAGTTTTGAATTGATACTGGTTTTAGCTTTTAAAAGGTCAATTTACAGTATTGGTCAATTGTATGATGCCATCATTATATGATTACAGCATCGAATTGTCTTGCAGGATTTTAGACAAGTACATAGTTACAAAAAAGAGGTACTAGCCCACTCCAGTACATGTCTCACAGCTGTGTACGAGTTTAATTGAATTTTGAATGATACATAAACTCAGCAATATAAAATCTGTGCTTTTCACCATCACCATCTGAAACTTTATTCATATTACTGCTACAAGTATCAGTAAGGCTAGAATAACTAGCCGAGCATATGTATTAAAATAGAGTGTGGCTTTAATACTGAATCTAAATCTTGATGTAGCTGGATTGAAAAAGGGTGGAAAATTCTGCTTAAATACATTTCTAAAATGAACGACATACCAACTATCTATGAAAATGATCATTCACATTTAAATGTCATTTTTGTTTAGCTGTGTTTTCAGTAATAATGCATGTTTGCCACTGGAACCACTCTCAGGTAGCTACGTATACAAACAATAACTAATATAAATTGCTTTGCTTTCATATGGAATAAGATAATTGACTTTACCAATGAAATTTAACATGTTTGTATATATATTATTACAGGTTGCTAGAAAATTCAGCTGGACCCCATCTAAGATTCAAGATTTAAGATCATTTGTACTCGCTGACACGAAGTTCCATGTAATGCTGCTTGAACCGCAAATTGGCAAAATATGTAATAATCCATCTGTTTAGACTTTTTCAAAATATAATTATGTTCAGGACTTGTGAAAATGGCGTGTTCGTGAGGCTCATCTACAACGTAATTCGTGTGGAGTGTAGTTTCCGCATGTGTGCAATGCTCTAACAGTGATTGCCGTTATTGCAAATGCCTAGTATGTCATTGTACGTTTTTGCAGGGTAACATGACAAAATGTTTACTGGTGTTCAACCCTTGAATCATTTTCGATGAGGTTTCATGTTTAAATTTGAAATAAATTTTATTCCTTTACAAAAAGTAGATAGATATAGTTATGGATACTGTCATTTTGTCCGAGGTCTTATCTAAAATGGTTAAGAGTTTACTACAAGATACAATTGAGACTCTGCAAGTTTGGATTTGATTGTTTTAGCAACATTAGTCTTGACACATTACGCATTGTTTCCATTGTTCCATATATAGTCTTTATAAACTTTAAAACTCGTGCATTCTCTGATAGTTCTGATCAGAATTTTATTTTATAAAAATAGTTAACGCATGGTTCCGTAACAACATTTCTTAAGTAAAAGTGGTCGATTAAAAATAAAGAGCCCAGTAGAACTCTGGCATTCTATTTTCTTCAGATATCTTGATGTCTTGGTTGACCCTTGCATGATATTTGTTCATATGAATTTTCAAATATTTATATTCCCACATACTTCACGTGGCTTTCTCTTGTCTAAACATTTGTCATTGCTCTCTTTCCTTTTAGGTGTCTTGACTTTTGGCATTTTTGATCTGAAAATAGAATAAACATAATTATGCATCCATGAATGCTTCTTTTTTTCTCTACCATATCTAATTTTATTCTGGTACTATTTCATCCAAACTTTCAGCCTCTGATATTTGTTTCGCTACATCTGAATCTACCTAAACAAACTGAGAATACTGAATTAGTGTCAAAATTTATCTTCTTTGTCGCTTTTCGCATCTTGTTTGCAAGAATAACCTGCATTTTGATCTACAAAAGTTTACCTTGTACAAAATATCTGAAACTACTTCATATGGTCCTCTCCACAAAGAAGTTAATTTTGAAGAGCGACCTACTTTATTTACAAGAAAATGTAAAAAAAACCTTGTCACCTGTGGTAAAATGTTCGAATGATAGTTTGGAATCATAAATACCCTTTGACGTTGCAATGACCTTTTAGTAGTATGTCTTACTTAATTGTGTTACGTCTTGTTATTCCCAAACCCATAACGTGGTTGGTATTTTCCTAATGCTATGGTCATTCCAAAAGCCAAGTCTTTAAGGAGTACTTAATACCCGTCCTACATGTAACATTTACTCATTATTTGGTGTCATGCCTGCTGTCTCATGTTCAGTTGACATGTAGGTCATCATTACATAGGGAAGTAAATCATCCCAGTTTTTGGGGATTTCCTTGATATATACTCAGCAAAAATAGAAACGTCCCTCCACATTTCAGGAAAGATTTATCGAAAACCAAAAGGGTTACTTTTAAGAATCAAAATAGAAAAACAAGTTCATTCATTTCTGTATCAAAACCAATTAATTGCATCTGGCTATCTTGTTAACTTT
>JAUMHA010376542.1:0-12821 GCA_032359765.1 Saxidomus gigantea
AAATCAGTGATATAAGTAGGACAATTGCCTTTTTTTGCATTTGAACACCAGTAATGCAATATGATATTTGCATCTATGTTCAAAGGATAAGATATTTGATTCTCTTAATAGGACCTGAAAGTCACCTGATTTTGTTTTATTTATTAATTTTACAGAGTTCAAATTTTAGTGGTATCAGATTTATGACAAAGTCCCCAGACATTGCAACAGTATTCCATGGTAGGTAATATATATGCGTTGTAGTATAACAGTTTCATCTTATCTGTTAAATAAAAAGCAACCCTTCTAAAAAGGGCAAGTTTGGAATTAAGCGTTTTAGTACATATACTAACGTGGCAACGCCAAGATAGAGTTTCATCAACAGTAACACCTAGAATTGTAGGACAGTTTACATTTTCAATGATCGAACCATCAATTTTCAAGTTAAGCTTTTCAGCGCGTTTTATTTTAACACCTGTGATGAGAAGCATACATTTTGTTGTTTTTGACGAATGAAGGGAAATAGCTAGTATTTATAGAACACCAGTTATTGACATTGTCTAGGCTATACTGTAGTTCAGATTGTATTTTTGAAATGCTGTCGGCGGACGTATGCAAGGTTGAGTCATCAGCATAAAGGTCTATTTGTCGTAATTAATCCTAAAGGCATGTCATTTATATAAATCAGAAAAAGAAGTGGGCCTAGTATGGACCCTTGTGGAACACCTCAGTGAACAATCATCTTTTTAGAACATGTATTTTTGTTTGATAAATAAGATTTAAATATCTTAAATGAATTATCTTTGAAATGGTAAAGTTTGAGTTTGTGCAATAAAATTCCATGGTCAACCATGTCAAAAGCTTTCCTTAAATCAAGAAAAATAGCACCAACGCATTCCCATTGTCGATAGCTTTGTGCCATGTTTCGATTAAATATATTAAAGCAGTTTCGCAGGAATGGTTCCGTCTAAAATCCGATTGACTTTTATGTATTATATCTGTTTTATCAAAACATATTTGCATTTGCGAAGCAATATGGCGTTCAAATATTTTTGATATTGTATTTAGTACGGATATGGGTCGGTAATTGCCTGGTTCTTGTTTGTTACCCGATTTATATATAGGAATAACCGAAGCTTCTTTTAATCTATCTGGAAAAGTTCCAATAGATATACATTATTTGTGTACTATTATTAAATTTTATAATAGATGCGATTGCAGAAGTAATAAAATCACCACAATGTCGAAGAAGTAAGACACTATTTCACTAACTCTAAGATGCCGGTTACGTCTTATTATTCGTAGGTAGCGCTCTCTCGTAAATCATATATAGGTGTATCGTTGTTTTTTTCGCGAGTTAGCACTGAATTATATTCGCATGAATTGACCGTCTCCTGTATTTTAGTTCACCCTGAGGACGTACGCAGTGACCTCTCCCATCACTTGTCATCCATCGTGCGTCTGTCATGCGTCCGTCTGTCAAATAGTTCGTCACATTTCCGCGGTATCTCCTATTAACTAAATGATAAATTTTGGTCCATTTTACAGGGATGTTTTGGGTGGTTTAATTTGATACTTGTAATGAGAATGCATTCCATCATTGCAGTTATTTTGTTGTTGCGGCAATAAAAGGACAACATTCTAATCACCTTGTCCGAAAATAAAATTGACAGTTTTTTTTTTCAAACTGCACAAACTTGATAGTATTTCACTTTGTAAATATTTGATGATAGATACAAGTGCATATGAACAGAGATAATCCCTGAAACTTTAAACAGTTCCTAAAATCCAGGATCATCCTACTTGAAGGTGACTTTAAATTTTTAATTCCTCAGTTTTGAATTACATGTACAGTTACGACTTTTTTGTTGAAAGAATGAAAGTCGGACTTGGCTTTTATTTCAGCAAAATTAGCTGATATCAGTTCTGGGATATAGTGTTTTTTGTATACATGCACGGGAAAATCGATTGTCTCCGTGGTTAAGTTTTTAATCAAGTAGATTGCCAAGCTGCTGTATTATCCGAGACAATTTTTAAGGCTAAGTGTTTGTATCCCAGGTAAGAACGGACAATACGACAAAGTTGCCAAAGACGGTCCTCTTAATGTGATGTAACTAAAGCACTATTCAAAGTTTATTACGTTCGATTTTGTATATCAAATGAGTGTGCAGAGGAAAACTGCAATACTCACTTAATCGTCATATGACTTATATCTAATTATGCATGTTTCAAGTAAAGCATACAATACAGAATCCGGGACGGCTATCTTGTGTAGGTGTTTATATAATGATATACAAAAGGATATAGATTATGTGGTATAAACAACTGTACCATCTTAAATAAAATGAATTATATTTTATTAAATATTTTGAAGTACTACACGGTATTGAATGTCATATATTATTTGATAATTGCACCATATGTGGGCAGAAAAACATCATTTCTTAAACGTTCATATTTGAGCACAAAACTTCCTGCAGTTTGTATGCAAACATAATTACATTTCTGATCTTCGTATCTGATAACAAGTCAGTACACCACTGTACTACAATAAAACTTCACTTACCATGGTTAAAATTCGTTTTGAATGCGTTTGAAAAGAAAACAGGATACTTGTCATGCACGTTTTATAAATTATTTGTTAAAATAACACACAAACGGAAAACAGTTTTAATTGCACGCTACATTTACAAAAGTTTTACGATTATATGATATGAAAATAATTTGGCAATACCTTGTAAAATTGAGGCTCATTTTATACTTTGATTTATGTATCGACTGTCACTGTCTATTTTCACGTATTTGGTACGACTTGGTTTGAACACGCTACTTCTCTTATTCGAAGCGGGCATTCTTCCACCTGGATATCTAGGATTTCTGACACTGATAAGTGTTATCATTGAATTCTTTATCATAACATAAAACTTATGAATGGTTTTACATATGCAAGAAGAAAGTATTATGTGAACGTTTTTTAAGATGTTTAAAGAGCAAATACTTTAGCAACGTTAATTCCCTGACTGACTGCGACATTATCCAAATAGCTGCAAAAAGATGGGATCATTTCCAGGATAATAACAACGTGACTCAAGCATGTACACGAATTTTGAGCAACACGGGTTGTGCATCAAGGATTTTCGTTAACTTTCTAGAAAAAATGTGGAAATGTACTTTTACTTGCTCATAATGCCAGATTTAATTTTCGAGAAGTTGTGAAAACCGTTTAAAACAGCTCAAGACATTTGTAAGCTGGTAGAGTATTTACCATAAATATATAGGTAATAAATAAATTATTGAGAAATTGCTTGTTCCGTCCTTTAAAATATTGGAGTTTTCGGAAGTTACGTATGAAAAATTGAGTCCAGTTACTGTTTGACATTTTTACACTCTGTATGTAAACGATCACTTTACTTATCTATTCCTAGAAGTGTCGTCACTTTTTTCGCGTTGCAGTGACATTCAAGAGCGCTTACTGAAAAATCTAAGCCGAACACATCCCATTTTAATTCAATTAGGCCACACCAAATTAATTTCTGGTAAACGGATTTCCCGCTCCATTATTTTTTTAAATATTTTTTTTTTTTTTTTTGCAATTTGAGCTTCCGCCCGCATCAATTTTATAAACCAAGACCAAAAACTCAAAGCGGGCCTTTTTGTCTCGGCGAATTCGTAAATTTAGAACTTTCAAACCTACAATTCAATTGAAACGCCAGCAGAACATGTTCCCGCTACTTTATTTGTATAATCATGACTACCATATTGTCAAAATGGCAGCAAACCAGTACAGTATGATATTCAGTTTCAGATATTAAAAATAGTACATTGTAAAAATTTTAAAAACTTTCACCGTCTACTTTGTTTTGTTATTTTCTGAAATGCCAAAATTCGAAGAGCAGAAAGATGACGTTCCTGACGTTTTTCTGTACGTTTTCGACGGAAATGTAATATTTTTTTTAATAAAGTGTAATAGTTTGCACACTGATTGATAGAATAGTTTCCAAGTATTATAGCAAACTTTGAAAAATAAGAGTCGGTCCACAAATGACAAAATAACATAATAATAACCATATGACGGTATGCTTCCGGTACGCTGTCTCCAGATCGCGTTGTTAAATGACATCACGTGACGTCATGTGAATAAAAACGTTACCATGCAACGCAATTGGGCACGATATAAGCATGTACCAAATTTCAAACAAATGTAACAACTTTTATTTTTTCTGACGAAAGGTACTGACCTACCTTAACAAACGTCCATATGTTCTAGATCAAGCGCAGTTCAGTCGATTTGAAACACTGTCACTTGATGTTTGGACCAGATGGTATGATGTTTCCATATTAGTTTGTATATAACATTGTGATAGTTATTTTTTCAGGGGGGCGGGGGTCCAGACTTCAAGTGACTGCGCTATGTTTTATTGTGTTTTTGTTATGTTTTTTCATCCTATAATAAATAGTACATATTTGCTGTTAATTTTTTGTTTTGAAAAGAAAACTGCCGCTACGAGAGAAAGGGGTATCAAATGTCATGTGCCAAATATTAATTACACAACTTACAAAATTACCCTAGCATTTAGTTTCACTCAGTTTAAGATTCCGGTTTTTTAGTTATAAATTTGTATGTAACATTTAGAACAAAACTCACCAGAACTTATATGCGTGTTAGGCCTGTCCAGTAGAGTTTGTATTTATTTAGAAGAGAATGCTCGTTGAGCTGATGATAGGGATTTCCATACACAGAAAAATTGAATTATGTTACAAGAAATAACAACATTTGTAAAATGCGTATGTGTAATTAAACTTTCAGTCCTGTGAACATGCTGGATCATGGTTGCGACAATTTTGGTTCTTCTATGGCCTTTGGAAGTGTAGCAAGTTACTGTTTTACTCTGTTCTTTGACTCAGGTGGTCTGTATAACAAAGGGCCTGGCTGGAGTAAAAGTATGTCAAATATTAACTGATTTTTATATTTTTAAATATTGTCTTGTCAGTTCTATTTCGTTTACCAATGATTCCTGCCTTGAGCAAATAAAATGCATTGTTCCAGTGCAATACACAGACGCTGGTTTTCGTTCAGCACATCTCAAATAGAAATTTGTACTGTTATAAGGCTGATATAATGTCTCATCTCTTATATGCAACCGAAAAAAATGCAAACTTATTATGGTAACGCGACAGTAACAGCTGTACAGTATAGATATACATTGTTTTTTCTAAGATTTCATTCATCCCTCAAAAATGGAACGCCAAACCGATTTTTTGTGATAATTATCACTTAAGTTAGACACGACCAATATAGTATTTGGTTCTTCTTACTGACCAAGACTTATAAACAATGCCTGAACGCACCTGTCTTTCGTGTACTGGTAAGTCTGACATGGTCCGTATTTTATTGTTTTTCAGCTTTGTACGTTATGCTATACGTGTTGATGTATGGTTTGTTGTTTTACCCACTGTTTGCTTGTCTAACAACTAAATGGGTATTTGTCGGCTCGCTCCTTGGTCTTGGTTATACAACACTTTGGTAGGCCTTTTAACAGAAAATTCTGTTATTTTTTTAAAGCTTTTTTCTTATTCATACGGGAGACGGCTTTTTCTATACATGTACAAACTATGTCTTGAAACGTCTTATGTACAGTAAAACCGGTCTTAAACATCAAGTCAAGAGATGAATTAACATTTCAATTTAAGGCCGGAAGGGACTGCTCTATACAGATTGTATATGAGATACATGTAGCCAACAGTGGAGTATGACTATTGCTGGCTGCCTGGTTGAGATGAAGTTTCAGCTGTGTATTAAAGATTTTGCTGAGTTGACAAAATTAATCATTTGGTCTAAATGTTAGGAATGCCAATTATGCCTTAAGACTTTCGCCTTGTGACTTCATGACCATCAGAATTGCTACTATGTTTGATGAATACCATAATAACAGTAACTGATGTTAATGTACCTTTTATTCATTCTTTATGATATTAGTCAAGAAAACCAGTTAGCGAAATGCTCGACTTTTTAACGGTTTCTTCGTCAAATGAAAATATCACCATTCGAAGTGGCCTGACGTTTCATATCAAACTTTTATTATTGTTTCGATATCGATAAAACTGATAGGCGCTAGCCAAAACAGTAGGAGGAAATCAGTTAAGTACTGATAACATTTAACTGGTTTGTTATATTAAAAGTGTACATGTCTCATTAAAAGTTTAAAATGTCCCCTGTTTATATGATAATTATATAGAGGATATTTGTTTGTTTTGAGAGGATGTATGCTATACCTAAAAGTGATACAATTCTAATATTTTTACGAGCGCTAATTGTATCACTTTGAGTTGAGATAAGTTCCATATCCACTCAAAACAAACAATTTAGATTTTATTTATACCAACTATAAAAAACAGAAGCCAAGTTGTGTATATGCACCCCAGAAAAAAAGCAGTTCCGGCAGACCTATATCACCGACACTGTCACTGATACGGTAGCTTGTTTTGTGAACATGCAATATCTAAGTTATTTCAGTAGGAAAAAGAAATGACATTATACGTTATTAAATAGGCAGATTATCAGTTTTTGATTCGGACAGTATGCAATAGTATGCTACAGTATACTGCAGAATGGTATAGTATAAGTATGCTATTGTATGGTACAGTATGATATAGAATATGCTATAGTATGGTACAATATGAAACAGAATGATATAGTATGAGTATGCTATTGTATGGTGCAATATGATACAGTGTAGTATAGTATAAGTATGTTATTATATGGTACAGTGTGATACAGTATGGTATAGTATGAATATGCTATTGTATGCTACAGTATGATACAGTATGGTATAGTATGAGTATGCTATTGTATGCTACAGTATAATACAGTATGGTATAGTATGAGTATGCTATTGTATGGTACAGTATAATACAGTATGGTATTATTATCCCCGTGGCTATTCACTTATAAGCCACGATGAAATGGGATTCAATGACTAACTCAGTCTTATGCTTAATCTTTTATTTCATAATGTCACTTTTAAATCAGTTATAATTAATCTACAACTGCATGGGAATCGTATACCAATGTTTATGAGGATATTTCTAAATTACTTCTTTATGTAGATAAATGGATCTACATGTATAATCAAATGTTGATATTGTCCATGGATCCGATGTATCCAAATGAAGAATAATCGAATATGAAATAATAACATTAAATGTCTTAAGCATAAATCCTCAACTCAGTGTTTTAACATACCATGCAATTATCATTACATACAAAATATGACATAATAATACTTATTGAATAACTGGCACATGATAATAAATATATTAAATGTACCTTTCTTATACAATATTCCTCTGTGCGTGGTGGATTTAATTACTTAAAAATGCTAAAATTACAACAGTTACAAAAATTACACAAGTATTAAAACATGTACAATTTGCTATACAATTGGGTCTTTCTACTTACAAGTTTGTGGAACTGTATTCTCTCCTCATCGCACACCAATCTCACCAATGAACAGTGGAGTTAATATGACAACTATGCTGAAATACCAAACCACCAGATATTCATGCAATTGCTAATAGAAATAAATGACAGTTATGTGGAACACTCAAATCGAGGCAACAGCCATTCTGCGAAACACAACCGAGAAATAATCACCCGAAATGCAACCTCTGAAAGCATTTCAAATCATTTCAAATGTCAAACAATAATAATTATTCATAAAACAACATAGATCTACTACCAATTCAATCCATAACTCCTTCCAAGAATACTCAATAGGGTTGATAAACTCTAAAAACCCTCTGAATCACAAATATGTCTTCCCTCGACAAAATTGAGAAAGGTACTGCAAACCATGTACTTTTCAATCAGCTGACCTGACTAACCAATGAGAATTGAGAGATTTCCCGCTTCAAGAGATGAGCAAAAAGCGAAAGGGAAATCACTCATGAAATTAACATACAAGACAAACTGAATAGTTTCTCTTGCAATAAACAAAGTTTACTTCCCTTACTCTATAAGTACTAAAGAAAACAAGTAAAATTATAAAAAACATTCTGTACAAAAATATGAGCCTGCTACAGTATAATATGAATATGCCACTATATGGTACAGTATGATATAGTATGAGAATGTTATTGTATGGTACAGTATGCTACTGTATGCTTCAGTATATGCTACTGTATGACAATATGGTATAGTATGCTACAGTTTGCAACTGTATGGTACAGTATGCTACTGTACGCTACAGTATGCTACTGTATGACAATATGGTATGGTATGCTACAGTATGCTACTGTATGCTACAGTATGCTACAGTATGATAAGGTATGCAGCATATGGTACTGTATAATACAGTACGATACAGGATGCTACTATCTGCTACAGTATGATACAGTATGCTACCGTTTGCTACCGTATGGTAGCATACGGTATCATACGGTGACATACTGTACCATACTGTAGCATACAGTAGCATTTGGTAGCATAATGTAGCATACTGTACCATACTATATCATCAAGTACCATGCAGAGGCATAGTGTAGCATACTGTATTATACTATATCACACAGTAGCATACTGTACCATACTTTAGAATATAGTAGCATACTGTACCAAACTGTAGCATAGAGTATCATACTGTACCTTACTGTAGCATGCAGTTGCATACTATAGCATACAGTAGCATACTGTATTATACTATATAATACAGTAGCATTCTGTACTATACTGTAGCACACAGTACCCTACTGTTCCATACTATACCAAAAGTAGCAAACTGTATCATACTATAGCATGCTGTACCATACTGTACTATACCATAGCATACTCAACAATACTGTAACATACTGTATCATGCTGTATCATACAGTAGCATACTGTATCATACTGTGTCAAAATATAGCATACTGTAGCATACTGTACCATACTATAGCATCAAGTACCATGCAGAGGCATACTGTAGCATACTGTTTTATACTATATCATACAGTAGCATACTGTATCATACTGTAGCATACAGAGGCATACTGTATCATCCAGTTGCATATATGTTTAGGTTAAAACTTGGGAAATGTTCCTTATAAACCAGTGCTTGATATATTTTGTAATATTTTGATGGTCACTTGTAGGGTAATATAACTTCAAACAGATAGCTTTTTTAAAGGATTGTACATGATAGGGTGATAAACTTGTTGTAACCTTTTATTTTTCTACCTTATATGGTATACAGGCTAGGTAGGAATATTGCGGCATTGTTATAGACGTAATTTACTTTATTGTACAGGATTTATCCAAACGTGAGGACACTCGTTCTGTGTCCAAGTGGATTTACAGATGAAAACGATGCGGTAAATATAATTCCAGTTGTATCATGCAGTTTTACTAAGAAAATGATAGATAAAATTCTTTAAATAATTGAACGGAAAATTGATTTAGCATTGCTAATAACTGTAAATAAAAAAAATGTATGTTAGTTTGTGCTAATTTTAAAGTGGCAATATTGTGAAAATACGATTGGATATTATCAAGAATAAAAAACATACTCAAGCTTGATATGCATGACGCTAAATGATTGTGCTATTCTGGGAAAAGGTAACTACTTGAACTGTTGCAAAACAGGTTTGTTGCTTATGATGTCTCATACGTCACATTAAGTAAGGTGTCTCTATCTTATCTGCATTGACCATTATTTAAATAATTTTTCACAAATGGAAACAATGTTGATCGATATTGCAGGGTCTGCCAGGACAAGAAATAGCTGTTCAGATTCCTGTAATATTTTGTCTGTTTTGCCTCTTCCTTCGGTATGGATTCATTTTCATCAAACACCTGGTGCATGTTATCAAAGATAGAAGAGTCGAAGAAGTCATCCAACAGGTATTAATGAATATAAAGAACAAAGGTCCGTGACAAATTATTTTGTACAAGATTTAGTATGTTTAATACTGGATCTTTCAAATAACTTCGCCTACTTAACCACCACAAGTTGTTTCCATTAATGAAGCGATTGGGCGACAAACTAATTTATATCTTTATTCTTTTTATTTGATTCCAGTGATTTAACTTTAACTGTCTTTAAATATAGAATCTTAAATTTATATTAATAATAAGAATTGGTGCCGGCTCTCCAAAGTAAGCCGGTATTACGATAAAAACAACCTAAACCCGCAAACATCTCCAGAGACCGAAACCCTATGGCTTCCATTGAAGTGAAAACCAGCTACCAAAGATAAATGCTGATTGTCATCTTTTTCTAAGATGTGTAGATAAGATTGAGTACTTTTAAAACATATAATGGCCAGTTAATTGCCAATATGTTTATAGTTTATGACTACTTAATGTATCAAGTGGTTTTCGTGAGTACCAACCTTAAAAGTCTGCAGCTACAAAATATGTTTAACCTTCTATAGTATACGATGTAAATTTTTTATTGAAGCATTAAGTTTAGAACTTACATTACATTTAGTCAATGATTTATATCAGTATGAACGAGAACATTTTGGCACGAAACACAACGTGAAATATGTCCAAGAGTTGCTTGTACCTGCTTGTCGAGCTGGTGATCCTAGCAGTATTGGCCCAACAGATCAACCAACCTGGCTAAAACGTTTCAAGTAAGAAATTTCGATCACACGTTTTTCTCCCTCTCTTATCTTCCATGGAGAAACTAAGTGAAACAGGCAGTCATTTTAGGTAGCTTTTCAAGCTGTCTATTTTTCAATATACCGTTTTAATTCTTCAGTACATGGCGGGAAATCTTTCAGAAAATGCCAAGTACCTGCTTAAGACTGGAATATTCATATAAACATGTGTATATAAAAACAGACATGTGAAGCTGTAGAAGTATTCTATTTGATATCATGTCATTCGTCATACATATTGATATAATGTCATACGTCATACATATTGATATAATGTCATACGTCATACATATTGATATCATGTCTTACATATTGATATCATGTCATACATATTGATATCATGTCATACGTCATACATATTGATATCATGTCATACGTCATACATATTGATATCATGTCATACGTCATACATATTGATATCATATCATACGTCATACATATTGATATCATGCGATTACATATTGACACCATGCCATGCGTCATATATATTTATATCATGCCATACGTAAAATATATTGATGGTATCAACCACTATGATTTTTGCAGGGTGTATATGCGGCGGTATATTAACATGAACGACACAACCTTCAAATACTCACCAAAGATTATTTGTATATTCACAGTTGCACTTATATGTGCTTATCAGGTAACGGCAATAAATGTTTTTGGCTGTAAATCTCGAAACTATTCAAGAAATTAGTATTAGAATTGAGGCTTATTTACGTTGTTCTGTTATTAGAGTGGGGAAAGTAGGTAGCTCCAGAACGGGTTCAATGGAACCATTGTCTTCTCTCTAATAGTAAACGATTCTCGAAGTGAACATAATACATGAAGCCTGTGTGATGCTGTTACAACACTTTTTTAAAAAGATGTTTAATTTGAATTATAAATCTTCAGAATTTTAATATGTCCTTTAAAGGAGTTTATTAACGTGTAGATCATATCTCATATGAGCACGGAAACCAGAATTTTAGTTTTGACATTAATTTCTTTCAGTTTGGTATTTTGATCATCCTCGTAGTGCGCCAAGTACATCAGTTAGTGCCATTATTTTACCCTGATATCAATGCTAATTCCACAGACAACTCAACTGATGATGCGGGATTAAAACAAGCTCGGTTATTCCTAAGAGTATTCGATGGTAATTTAGTCTGTATCTTGTTGACTCTGGTGCACGTGAAAAGGTGACTCCCATCGAAATATGACCCCCGGTCATTATTTGACGTCGAAAAGTGACTCGCCAGTCATAGTTCGACGTCGAAAGGTGACTATCCTCTCATTTTATTATGAACCCTTACATAAAATAAATTGGCCCACATGACAAAAAGCCACCCCGTCGAAAAGTGACTCCAGATCATTATTAGACGTTGAAAAAATGACCCATTGGTCGTTATTTGACGTCAAAATGTGACACCTGGTCATTATTCGACAGTGTCAGAGTGTTTTCAAATTATATAAGGGAAAGGTAAAATTATATAATAAAGAGATACTCTAGATTATAGTAACTTTGATATTTGCGACTGTATAAACGGTTTTTAATGGTCGTAAATCAGGGCTGTCAATCGACCGTTTGTAAACGGCGAAGGGAAGGGTCGAATTATAAAATAATGGAATGACTCTGTATAAAATATGTAGCCGTTCTGTATACTGAATTTTGACACCATATAAACAAAACTGCATATATGTCAAAGCGCTTTCACACCATATAACAGAAGGAGCGAATGATAAAATAAACGAGTGATTTTATATAACCATTCCATATATCTATCTCATGCACTGTCAGTGTGACGGCTCAGTGATATATACTGTCGATATAAGACAGTCGTGGCTTTCCATATCAGAGAACCTTAAAATGACTGGTATAAATAGTCTCTTGCTAGCATATCTGTAAATGCAATACCTGCAAACATCAACAAATATATGTTCGTGCATTGCCGCTCAAATAGATTTATTATTATTATTAGATGTATTATAGATAGTTTATAATAATACTTGATGGGTGTTCAGTAGAACACTTGTGTCGCCCTCTTACGCTTTGTCAGAATAACAAATAAATTTGTGAAAAAATCAAAGTACAAAAAGGGGCATAACTCTGTCAAATATGACCTTGACCAACAAAACTTGGCGGCATCATGACCCTTTTGTCATAAGCAATGCAATTTGAAAGTTTGATGAAGAAATCTTAAGAAATGGCAAAGTTA